>JAIPRK010001491.1:0-15518 GCA_025469195.1 Chaitophorus viminalis
GTGTGTGTGTGTGTGTGTGTGTGTGTGTGTGTGTGTGTGTGTGTGTGTGTGTGTGTGTGTGTGTGTGTGTGTGTGTGTGTGTGTGTGTGTGTGTGTGTGTGTGTGTGTGTGTGTGTGTGTGTGTATGCACATTTCATATATGGATGGTGAAGTGTTGTCCACAAAAATTGTTTTATACGGTTTTAAGTTAAAGAGACAGAATGAAGAAACAGTCCAATTTCCATGACTTATACTAGTTAATACCTACGTAATATCATTGATCAATGTTTTAACAAATTATATAAGTATGATAAATATTGTGGTGGGTAGGTAGGTGGAATTGAATTCGCGACACGTTTTAAAAATACTCTGTGTGTGTGTGTGTGTGTGTGTGTGTGTGGGTGTGTGTGTGTATGTTAGGACGAAGTAAGCATGCGGTGTTCATCATCCCCAAGCTTATAAAGTTTACCCCCTAAAGGGTTATTATAAATCATGTCAGGGTTGAAAGTATGGTTTTAAGGGTTTGCATATAAGTTCTTTGCTATTTGTGCGCTGCTAAAAATATTGATCTGGTTCTTTGTTGCAATTCCAACGTCCAAATCCGATACGAAAATAATAAATCGATAATATAAATAAAATACATTATGTAATTCCTTATACGAATAAAAATTATATCAAATACAAATTTCATTGTCAGTTTCTTATTACTTGGGAACGACAGCTTATTAATATAACTGCAATGGTTAAAATTCGTTGATTTTTCAAAACTTTTTTTACAAATTGTCAATAAAATAACTAAAAGTCCAAAAGTCTTGAAATACGATACAAATGTCCTATATAACAGATGTCTTATTTGTTAAAGAAAAACTATTACATTATAAAAATAATATAAATTTGAAGGGGGTTATGAGAGGGGGAACAGCTCCCACTCTACCTTTTCAATAGAAGATTATCTTATATCTATATCATTCCCTTCTCAGAACGAAATCATAACCACGCTACTGACAAGGCAACTGCACATACATATTTTAATGGCATCATTCACACAGTGTGTTACACAAATCGCCGTGACTGATTAACTGATTTGACTAGACAATATATCGATCTCCATACTATACTCTAGTTCACCATAAGTTACTTTAAAATTTTTATAATCTAAATTCTAGGTATATTTCTTTTTTCCCTTTACTTATTTTTTTTTTTTAGTGGAACGCAGGGAATCGGGAGTTCATTTCTTATAATTCCTTGGCAACGTCAATTAATAGTCTCCAATTGATTTTTTCAAAAAAAAAATTATGTGTAATGTTAATGATAATAATATAAGTTAATACTTTCGTCACTTTTTAAATTACTACTATTGAAGACATTACAAAATACTAGAAGATACAAACGGAGAATAAATATTTATAAATATAAGTACAAAAATCTGAAACACTTAACTGTGCCGTCATTGTATTTTCATTTTAAGTATCCTCATGTCAGGAGGGCACATAAGTATAAAACTGTCTATTTGATATTTTTTTCACTGAATTTTAATATTCTATAACAATGCGTGTGCATGGATAAAAAAAGGCCACAAGAATCGAATGCTGTGGAATATTTTTTGTCATAATATCTAAAACCCATCGTGCAGGGTTATAACACTGCGTATAAGTGTGATTCATCGACGATAAATGCTATTTTCATTTACCTGGCCCGTACTCTATTACCTTTTGATAACACAAATGGGTCCTGGAGAGTGAATTAATAAAAATTGTATCATGGGCATTCACCCCAGTGACCTTTTGCTATAGTCGTGAACTATGGCAATTGATATGATTTTTATTCGAAAACGATTTACTTGATTTAAACCACCAAACGTCATAAATAAACAGATAGGTGCTGCAGACGACCAGAAAATAAATAAGTACCGCCAGCATTGATCCTATCTCGTCACTCCCGCATAATTAGTACATATAGTATTTATAAAGTATTACGTAAGTTACAGACGTTACTGTTATTGAATTATAAAGTTTGTATTTTGCTAGTTCAAGAGCTTAAGTAATCGTACAATTTTAGCTGAAAACTACCTATTACTTGTTGAGTCCCGGAACGGTTTCGGACAGATTAACATTGAAATAAAAAAAAAAAATGAACGGGTGGGCCTCGCTTTGCTGTACAGTAGGGGTTGGAGTGTACCTCGTTTATAGGATAGGTCATTATTACAATGGATTTGTTAAATTTGAATGCAATGATATATATCATTGTATACAAATAACGATTCTGAACGGAGTTAATATGTTTGTCTAAAATGCGTATATAATAATATAGTATTTTATATTTAAATTGAATTATAATACAATTTCGTAAAAATTTAAATTTAAAAAAGTCATAAAATTTTTCCTCTTTAGCCTGGTAGAATTTTTTTATATATTTTTGAAGGTAAACTTATGGACAATCTAGTGTTAAAATTTTAAATTTTAGGTATAAACAGAAAAAATTTTATGAATTATCAACTACAAAATAACTTTGAAATTATCGCGATTTTAACATATTTTATACAAAATTGAACTTTATGAGTTTATAAAAAAAATTTGAGTGAAACCATATCCGATATTTTCTAGTTAAAATTAGTATTACTTATGTTTAATTTTTTAATTCATTTTCAAGAGTTTTTGGACAGCCAAAAAAATTTTATAGATATTTAAAAAAAAAAACTTACAAAAATCGAAAATTTAAATTGTCTCTAAATAAGTCGAAATATGTCAAAATACTTTGAAAACTTAACCATGTATAGAGAACATCAATATAAAGATTTGGTGAAAATTTCAAGTTGTTGCGGTTTTTCATTTTTGAGTTAGAGCATTTTAAAAAAAAATGTATTTTGTAAAAACGAGATTTTGCGTGAAATTTCCCGTTTTTTTATAATTTTTTTATCGTTTTTTTTTTTCGATGCATTTAAAAAGTATTGAAAAAGTTGCATTTTTGAATTACCCAAGTACCATCTACATTCACTGTCCTTTCAGAAAAGTTGCTGTTTGAGAAAATCGAAGCATTTTTACTACCAAAAATCGTGTCTTCAGTCACAAAAAAAAAAAAAAAAAAACACACACATCATTGTAAAATCAATAGATTCCATCACTCCGTTCAGAATCTAAAATAATACATATTCCACTTTTAGTTTCCCAATAGAAATGAAATGTAAGGTAATAAATAACTAATAGCTATAAAAATTCTATGTTATTTTTGATTAGACTGGTGAATATGAAAGTATTTATTGAGGTTTGAGATTCCATGAATCCTCAAAAAATAAAAAAATCTCTTTAACTCTAAACTTTGTATAGTTGAATTGACAATACGTGAGTATGAGTTAATAAGTTCATATAGTTTATAATAATAATACTTCTATATTCACTAGGTTAATATTTAGTATATTTGAGTTATTGGATTTACTTTGATAATATTTGGAATAAATAAAACAATTAGTTGTTTGAGACATTTAAATAACATGAAAATATGAAAATTTTAATATCTCATTGAGAAGTTTGATACTTATTGTTTTGTTAAACAGCGGATATCATACGATATATTTGAGGAAATTTATGTTCAGTATGTGTATAGCACATACAATATTCTCGTGCAGAAGATAATTGAGATTATAATATTCATAAGAACCAAAACGGTTCATTTATAATCAAGGAAAAACTACGAAATTGTATAATGTTATATTTTCTAATGCATTCACCAGACTCTTTAATTATACAACAAATTTACATTCAGCGGGATAACGATGATATTAATGAGTCACGACTAAATAATGATGTAAAGTGTTTTCGATCCAAAATTTCCCCAAATACCTATAAAATTGTATTTTTATTATGTTTGATGCAAATAAGCATCTATACTTAATAATATATATTTAAATAAATTGTAATATCAAAACTTGAAGTTATTTTCAAAAATGCCTTGAGCAAATATATAACAAATAAATAAATCAGGTATTAATGCATTTACTTGTTTGATCACAAAAAATAATTCAATTGAAGTACAAGATTTAACAATGATTCCATTTTTAATTGAAATTTTTATTTTCATTATTTAGGTATATTATAAATTTATAACATGACATTAAAATATTGAAATTTGCTAACACGGTCTATTGTATAGGCAAATGTAGTTCATGTATGTATTGAAGGAACATTTTCTCACTAATTTTTATTATAAGTAGACAGCAATAATTAGGTACTACTCAAAAGTTTAAAGTATTTTATTCTGTTCATATTCCTGATCATATCATATCATACTACATGAAACCCTTGATAAAAATCGATTTCCGAAAAAATTATTTACACAAAAAGAAATGTATATATATACACATAAATAAAAGAAAAATATCGTTGAAAATTAATTAATTTCTCCCTTCATTCAAACTCTAAAATTAATGTACAAACTGTAAATACTAAAATCACATCTATCTTTAAATAAAATAAAAATCAGTAATTTTATTTCAGTTGTTTATTAAAGATAAATTCAAGTAAATTATACTTTGACAAGTTTTATTAGAAATTTCGAGTTGACTCAAAACACCATAATAGATAATTTTCTATTAAAAATCATTAACTTGTAATTTATTATATAATATATACATAACACATTGATACTTAATAATACAATGTCATATAAGAGTGTGTATAGTTTAACTATAAAATAAAAAAATTTAAATTCAATTTAAACTTTATTATACTAAGGCGTATAAAAATTAATTATATGAATATATTTATAATATTTCGTATACGTCGATTAAATTGAATATAAAGAAATAAACACACAAAAAGAAATTAAGTTAACACTTAAAAGAACATAAGCTCCTTATAATGATTGAGTGACATGATCACCATAGGAGTGCCGTTTATTTACTCCTTCTTTTTATTTTATACAAAAAAACTTGACCTGATTAAAAGTTTATATAATAATATACAATTTTGTTCCTTTTTTATTGTTATTTATGTTATTATTTCTAGTTGTTATATTAACACTTTTTGTATTTGTTTATACATCTCGGTTTACCAATGATGAATAAATTAGCTCTTCTAATAGTTTCAATACAGCTTTTAGATGTGGCCTAGTTTAATTGTTATAATTTGTTGCTTAATACTACAAATACAAATAGCAACTTGTTGCTAAATAACACATAGTTATGCATACAAAAGAAATATTGAATTACTATCAATTAACGTCTTTGATTTTAATTATAGTATGACGAGAATTATCGCTGCAGCAAGTTCTATATCAGTATTTAATGTAGGATATAGTTTTTAGAAACTATTTATCACTCTCTGGTAAGTGATTGTATCATTGGATCACTAATATTAATTAAAAAAAAAAAATCTATCTTTGAATTTAAATTAAAATAAGAGATATCATTTGATTTTAAAATTTAACCACCACCTACGGAAACTCTTCTAGAAGGGTATTTAAAATTTAATTCTTGAAAATAATAAAATATCGTAGTGTTATACTATTTCATATAACTTTTCTTGACTTGAACCTCTTGATAAACCTGTTCAATATATAATAATATACATACATAATATATTATAGTGTAAGCATAATAAAACTGTTTGAAAGTTAATTAATTTCTTTAGACTTCTTCGAAATCTTCGGAATTCAGTTTTGTGAAACTGATTGAATTCTAATACCAGCGATGTATCCAACCACTTCACTCCATATTCAATCTGTTTACAAAGTTTATTCTTTAGTTTTTGTTTGTTTTATTATTTATTTTTTATTTGATTCGATGACTTCAAGTTACATTAATTATGTAATATTAGTTTTACCCCATACAATTTTAAGTTATTCTACTATTCGATATACAATACAGAACATACATAATACAACTTCCAATTGTTGTTATTATTATTATTATTATAATATATAAAAAAAAAATGTTACTGAATATGTAGTTGAATATAAAAATAAAGTAAGCTACAGATTGTTGTAGTTGATGTCTTAATAAATATAAAATAAAAATAAAATTCAATGTATATAGACATACTATCATAGTATATTAAATCCGTATTTTGTGTATTAATTTACAGTCATGACAAGGAAACAAATCAAAGGTATAAAAACTCGTTGTTATACAAATATATTTTTATTTGAAGTAAATTAATTCTTCTTGTTCCCTAGAGCTCATCTGTATATATTTATCATTTTATGGTGTGCCAAATTAAATGGACTTAGAACATTCTCTTCTTCAAAAAAATTATCAAAATTCTTCGATGTATTAAACTACCATATTCATAATATTATATGTATATTGCGTGACGACGCGGATATTGCCTTTCCACAGGAGCTATATCAAATATTTTTTATCTCAATTTATCTTTATTAATGCAACAGTAGTCATTAGTAACACAATACCGTTATAAACATTGAAAATGAAAAATGTATAACGATGTACACGTCGTATAGAAAAATTGTATAACATGGCAAGTAGAAAAATCCGCTACATCATGTACAATATTATGTATACTTATCCTTTTTGGATAATTTCTTTTTGTTTTGCCAATCATTGAGTGTGGTAAATACTGCTCTAGAGCCCTAAACTATAATTTTTACCGCCCACTACACTGTAAAGAGTCATTTTCCACCGAATCAAATAGCATCGAAAATTTAACATACAAGAGTGATGCATGAGAGAAACAGTTCCTAAATGTGCCACACTATTTTTTTTTCCATTTTTGCAGACTATAAAATAAACCTGGTACGTATACAATAAAATAAGAACTATGTGTTTCATTTTTAATTTTACTTACTACACTTAAACTGCTCGGATGAGCTCTTCCCGAGTCTCTAACCAATATAAAATCAGTAAATATTAAAACTGTAGATGAAAATATATTAAATAGTAAAAATAATATCTAGAATCAAAATCATCATAAAATTGTATTTTATGAGATTATTTAGTTTAGATTATTCCTTTCAAAAATAAATTGGAAAAGAAAATTTTTAACTGGAAAATCTGTATAAACTTGATCCACCAATAATAAAAATACAGTTGGGAGTAAAATAATATTTTTTTTTTTATTGTTGACAATAAATAATGTTTGATTGAATCGTATATTTTTAATATTTAAAAGTATTATCAACGAATACGATTGTGCAGCAAATTCAATATTTAAATTCTACTTAAATCTTAAACGGTTTTCTTTTTTTTCTTGAGAATTATCAATTATTAATTTATTTAAATTTCATATAATCTGCTAATAGTCTATTTAGATGTATAATAATAACCTTATCAAATAATTGCACAGAACTTTTTATTTAGGAATTTCATCCCCAGGGTTGTTATTTATTAATTATTTTACTTAATGATAGATTCATCTATTCATTGCTAACAATCATTCTTTTCGAAATTTTTACTCCCTTTCGTTATTGTGTAGCTATTTTTGGAATCATTTCAAAATTTCAATTGCAAAAAATACTTACTATTATTCACCCTCTTAATCGAACGTTAAAAATAATTATTGGTTCAGCTTACAAAAGTTATAGAGTTATAGACTTGATTGCAATAATAATAATCATGTAAATATTTTTTTTGACCGGTTATTTATTTAAATTTTTCATATTTTAATAAATGCTTAGCAACTCCAGAAAACTTATAGGGATATTATAGTGAGTGTATTATTTGTTATTATTTTTTTTTAGAAAATCGTCGAAAACATTATTTCTACAGTTTTCAGTATTATTTAAAATTAAGAATTAAAATATAATATGACTTTATTTTTGTTGTGTTCCTTATTTTATGCTGTTACATATGTAATTTTGTTTCCAATTTAAAATGTCTTTACAATAAAATATTATAAGTTGGAAATTTATATGTTCAACAGTTTATATTCTCGGGGATAAGATACAGCTACAGTATTTTATAGTAATTAAAAAGTAAAGCAAGATTAGATATTAACGTATGGAATGTTCTGAAGCAATTTTGATCATTGAAACCTTCAGGGAATTTAAATAATCAAAAAAGTTTATTCTTTATTACAGACCTCGCGTATGTAAAAAAAACCATAGTATATACTTTTTTTCTTGTTTTCTATAAAAGTTATCTAATTTTTGACATTTGTATACACATGAAAGTCTGTCAATAATAAAAATATTATTTTTATAAAAAATAAACATTTTGTAATACATAACAATCATCGAAGAAATATAACTACATAGTATCCAAATATTGATAAATTAATATTATGTTATGCATTAACTCTGTAAATATATATATTTTTTTTCATTAATATTGTAAATATAGATGTGTTATTTTCAAAAATATTAATATTCAATCTCAGTGTCACTATTATGGGTGGTTCATTAATCACATGACTCTAATAATGTTTTTATTACCCAACCTGATTTACTTTAGTAACTTTTTGTATAGATTGAATATTAATTTTGTTCGAAGGATAAAAAGTAAAAATATAGGTTTTCAGTAAAAGTCGTTTCATTTTTTTTTTAAGTACAATTATTTTTGTATACTCATGGCTTCACATTTTTTTTTTTTTTAGAATAACGGTAATATAAATACTGATTTTGTTTTAATTAATGATTATCATTAGGCAATTTGCTTAATAAAACACAATGGTCTCATTATCGTTACTATTAAAAAGCAGTGCATCCCTTCTTTAGACTTTTATATGCATAATTTGTAGTTCAAATATCTTTTAAATGTACGTATATTTTATTTTAACTTGGTTATATTTTGTATATTATAATAAGTGGATATTTTCAATAACATCAATGTTACGATTGTTACGGCTTGAAAAATTTAATTAATTCAAAATCCAAATACCACCACGATTGCTGTATTAAAATAGTTATTTATATAAAAAACCAATACGTATAAGTTGAATACAAATAGAACATAATAATAAATACTTTTTAGTTTATTTGGGTTCTTGATGACACTATACCGCCGTAACTAGTACCTACTCCTACTGGTTACTATAGTAATATATTTTATTTGCTAAACTGGCAGGATCATATCAAGACTCAAGAATAGAAATAAAACATATTTAGTGAAATTATTATACTAAGATTAATGTATAATCAACCATCAATTTGGCTCATAACAATACCAATACTTCATAGTTAAAAATATTATCATAAAGTACATCACATCATCCCCATAAGTAGGGTTCGGATTTAATAAAGACAATATAATCAATAAAAAAAGTATTTAAAATGAGAAAAAAGGCAAAAAAGGCATTTAATTTATATAAAAAAGCAATTCAAAAATGTACTACAAAATTAATAAAAAACGATCTAGTTTGTATTAAAAAAAAAAAATCACTAGTTCACTACCATGTACATAGATAAGTCGTCTTCAGTAAAACGTTGACGGTTTGGGTCCAAAATATTTTTGTACATCGAAAAGGATATTTCTACGTCCACTGAAGTTATTGGGGCGTACTTCATACATAAATAATAATCTAAATTAAGATTACTACTTATTAAATTGTCATCGCTTGTTGTTTCTCCAAATAATACTTGGTTGATTTGTTTGATATTCTCCCATCCTTTGTTTTTCGATATTGCTTTGTTTAATTTATCCAAAATTATGAACATATTTTAATTTACGTATTTTTATATAGTACGTAGGTCGTATGTACTTTTATGGCCATACCAGAAACTCGATAAGATGATAACGGATAGATTATTCAGCGATATCGATAAATATTGCGAAGAATATAACCATTCAAAATAATTTTAAACATAACATCGATAATGCATCTTTACAAGATTTTATTGATTTGTACCAATAATATGTAAACTATTTAAAAAAATATTAAATCAATTGATAATTATACACAAAAAAGACATTTATAAGTACAAAAAGCAAAAAAAAAAAAACAAAAAGTTGTTTTTAAGTAAAAAAAATTCATCCTTATTCTTAGAAATTAAATAAAATAAAATATATTTTTGTATAAAAATTATTTTTCTATTATTATTATTAAAAGAAAGGCTTTTTCCTTCAAATCCAAACCCTATTCATAAGTTAAATTAGGATGTTTATCAGAAATATTAAGAAGATATGTTTCAAAAGCTATCGAGGCCACAGTGTACTTAGCTTATTAATATGACCTTTTTTTTAGACTCGATTCACCAACTTTGTGTTTTGCTATATAATTTTGTTTGATACCAAAACGGCAAAAAGACGATATTAGGTATTTTGCTTTGTTCCTAGTCCACACTAAATTAACTTACGGATCAATATTCTGATTAGTCTGGTAGGTAACGTGATCGATGTCTGGTTATAATTTTATACTTGATAATAATAATACTTAATAAATTTTATAGTGATAATACCTACTCGGATTACAATAAGAAATTGGACATACGAGTATTATTTGCAATACGATTTTTTGTAATATTGATTGTTGGTGCAGACATTTTGTGTAATTCTAATATATGAAATGTTTATTGTTTTAAGCTTTTCTTCGATTTTTTTTCTTTAGCTAGATACCAACAACTGAACCAAAAGAACCTTTTCCCTAAAAAAATATGTTAAAAATAAATTGTTTTAATGTGAACGACTTTTTATTATAATATACATCATAATATCGGTGTTTATTTCAAAAGTATATTTATCATATACCCATCAATAATAGTTGTTATCGGTCAAAAAATATCAATCTTATCTGTCACATAGATCTGTGCACACCGGTTATGCGTTGTATGCGGTTATTATCGGTTATGCGTAAGTTAAAATTCCATGATATTCGAACAATTAACTATACGTTTGGTCCGTTAGGGGAATCAGATTTAGACGACTGTGTGATATAATATAATAATATACAAACATTAACGTTAATTATTAAATTAAATATAAAATTGCTCAAATTGAAAATATTAAAAATATTAAATATTATTAATTAATTATATTTTTTATAATAATACACGGGTTCACGGGGGCAAAGGGAGTAATGGGACAACTTAACCTGCTAATCACAATAGTGATAGAGGTTATGAGAGATAAGGTGTGATTTGAGAGGTAAAAGGAAATTTCAGTTATTACCTAAAAAGTATAACAGATTGAAAAGCTCGGATCGTATAATGAATATTGATGCTTAAATATAAAATACTTTAGCTGTACAAAAAACAATATATGTGTATAGATATAATTATGCAGTTAGTGAGATGGTATTTTTTATTAAATAAAGTGTGTGTGCATATACATATAGCGTCTTTCTTAATATTCTAGCATCGAGATTTTTATTAATCAATCCAAGGTATTTGGCACATGGGCGCTAGCTAGTAAAAACAGTTTGTACGAAAGGCACTTTTCTTCGTAACGTGAATTATTTTCCATTATTATTTCATTCGAATATTTGTTCTGAGATACGAAAAAACGCTAGCACCTATACACTGTAGTCACTATAACGCGCTCTACATTTGCAGCATGTGATAAGAGCTAGTATATATTTTTATCTTATAATAATAATATTATTTCACCGGAAATTCGGGATTAACCGGTATTTATGTTGTGTTTTACGCTGCGCCGCACAGGGACAGATGCGCCAGGTGCGGGCCCGAAAGAAAGTGGCCAAAACGGTGCTGGCGTTCGTGCTGGTGTTTGCCGTGTGCTTCCTGCCCAACCACGTGTTCATGTTGTGGTTCTACAACAACCCCCGGTCCCAGGAGGAGTACAACACGTTCTGGCACGTGTTGCGCATCGTCGGCTTCTGCCTGTGCTACAGCAACTCGTGCATCAACCCGATCGCCCTGTACCTGGTCAGCGGCACGTTCCGCAAGCATTTCGACCGGCAACTGTTTTGGTGGTTCGTGAAGCCGCAGGGCGTGACGGCCGAGTCCAAAAACGGGTACATGCGCCGCAAGAACGGCACGCGCGACAAGGACCGCATCACCATCAACGAGTCGACGACCATAGCCAACATGCCGATGACCACGTTCACCAAACGCACCGCGGAGACCAACACGACCACGACCACGGTTCTGGCCTGCGGGCTGCACGACGTCAACACCATCATCTGATAGAGGTAATTACACACGTCATTTCGTTATCCATATTATATGTATCGCCGCAAAGACCGTGGCCCGAAACCGGATATGACGACCAAACAACACGCACCACTATAGTATATACAGTATATACAGAGATGATTCGAGATTCAGGGCACTGAGCTGAAAAATCAATTACGGGACGTTTTCGGTTTAGCGAGAGTTTGAATAGGTACGAGAGAAAAAGGAATAATTCGAATTTAAAAAAGCCCAAATTTTTATCAAGTCTGTAATGTTATTAAAAATGCTGTTTAATTTCCTTCGTTCATTTCTGGTTGGTTAAAGAATATTCTATCCTATCCTATCATCAAAGATTAGGTTTCTTTTGACGATACGACAGAAACCGTTACCGCCGTTTATTTTCAATGTTAAAATCTGTTCTTATTGAATACAATTACGCAAGTTGAACCGTACTTTTGATTAAATTTAGTTGAGTTTTTATTAAATTAATTAATACGAATTACAGAGGTTGTGGCCAAACATATTCCAATTATACAGGGATTACCACGGTCACACGCCATTGTTTTCGATTTATCGTGGGAGGGGGGAAAAGTACACGCGTACCATCAAATTGTAGAAGTTTTCTCCGGGGACCAAACGTTTAGTTCACTAATCACTATAAAGAGGTTTATGAATTATCGAGAACTTTTTGTATATTACTGTATTACTACATTCATACCACTGAATATAATAGCTACTATGATGTATTTATATGCATCTGATTTTGATAATGTTGAATAGTATATCGCATCAGTAGGAATAATTTCACCAATTCAATGGTTATCACGAATATTTTTTAAAGTAATAATATCAAATCGCGGTAAAAATACACCCATTAACTAGGAAACAATTTAAAAACTGTTCAATGGTCATTTGAGAGAAGACGATATTTCGTTAAATTTGCTAAAATCATAAAACAAAATAAAATGTAATAATACTCGTATTATGAACAAGAAAACATAATTTTTTTTGTAAACACGATACTTTTAATGCTATACTCATAAATTTATTAATCTAATTCTTATGCGTATTACGTGTGTGGGAAAGTTCTATCAAATGAGCAGTTTAATCGTGATAACTCGAATCTGAAGACATTAGTAATTTCTCGTTAATTTTCTAAAAGTTCTCCAACAAGTTACTAAAGTTGTGCCATAATACCAGTGCCGGGTTAAGGGGGGGGGAAGAGGGCAGCTGCCCCGGGCGGCAAATTTTTATGGCGAAAACATAAGATTTAAAGTGTTCAAAAATGAATGTATAAAATATTAATAATTTTAGAGTTATCACATCTATTATCATGATTTACTGGAAAAACCCCATTATTGTAGCAGCGCTCTGTTTTACGCATTTCTATTTTCGTTCGTATTATTATCCAGTATAATTTGTAAATAATATTAGGTATATTTACAGCTGCAGTATACACACAGATAAATAATCTTATTTTTTGTATGTTGTATTCTTCGCATTAATCGTATTATAACATTTATAAGTTATAAGTTATAACTTATAACCATTAAACAAATTATTATCAGATTATTATTATTTAGTATACTACGAGAGACGATATTATTAAATTTGATATTAATATAGTTTAAATTCTAGTTTTATTTCTAAATTATAAAACAATTATCTTCATCAATCATTGCTCTATTGCAGTTTGCACTATCATGTCTCCTGCACTTATACAAAGTATTCTACATTTAGCACATTTATTTATTTTAAGCGATTTCGTAAAAATTTAAATTTCAAACGATCATAAAAATTTTTCCTTTAAGTCCGGTAGACATTTTTTTTACAGGATTTTTGAAGAGTAGCTTATTATTTGATCTAGTGTTGAATCGTTGAACCTTAAGTATAAACAGAAAAAATTGTATGAATTTTTATCAACAAGATAACTTGCAAATTAGCATGATTTTGACACATTTTATACAAATTTAAACTTTATGGGCTTATAAAAAAATTTGAGTTTAACGATTTTCGATATTTTTTAGTTACGATTAGTTTAACTTATAAGTAATAAACATTGTATTACATTTTCAAAAGTTTTCGGACAGCCAAATAAATTTTATAGATATTTCAAAAAAAAAACTTACAAAAATCGAAAATTTAAATTGTCTATAAATAAGTCAAAATACTTTGAAAACTTAAGTATGTATAGAGAATGTCAATATAAAGATTTGGTGAAAATTTCAAGTTGTTACGGTTTTTCGTTTTTGAGTTGGAGCATTTTATAAAAATGTATTTGGTCAAAACGTGAATTTGCATAAAATTTCCCGTATTTTCGTAATTTTCTATCATTTTTTTTGACGCTTTTAAAAAGTATTGAAAAAGTTGCTTTTTGACAAAGGGCATTAAGGGGCGGCATTTTGAAATCTGCCCTAGGCGGAAATTTTCTTAACCCGGCACTGCATAATACTAAAATTATGTTCGAGTTGGTGAAGTTCCTGTAATAATAAGCTTTAATTATCATTTTCGTAGCTTAAACGAAGGTCACGCAACAATTAAAAATTATTAAAAGGGTATAAAATACGTTCAATTAATAATGCATTGGAGTTTCAAAATTATTATACCAGTGAGAATTTTGTTACACACAATGTAATCAACAGGTTAGAAAACTTTTACTAGATGCAATCGCAACTTGTTAACCATTTAAATCTCTGTGTCCCACCATAAGACTTATTATTTCATCTTATCTAGCCAGCTCATATCAGTAATCATTGTAGTCATGATAAATTAATATACAATCAATTTTCATTCTTAATATAGCTCAGATAGGTGTATTTAGTTTTAGACGAAACTGTCACTCTATAAGCAATACTCTGGAAAGATATTAATATATAATGATAGTATTTTAGAACAACAAAACATTGATAAGTGTATAACTTTTTCAAACTATTAAACTAGTTTTCGAGTTTTCATGGCTTCCAAGAAATGATGCTCGTGCTCTGCTTTTGGATTACGAACTACAACCTATAATTTAGGAAGCTTCTATGTGTTGTATTACGACAAGTCAATAAACTGCACTTGGAATGTTTTATCATGGGTTAAGCGCTCATTTCGACGCTTGTTCTTGATTCATCTTAAGCTTATAATAATTTGCTCGATCAAAATATGAACAACCAAAACGAGATGTTCCAAGGTTGAAATTTAGAAATCTAAGGTAAAAATCACTCTAATCGTAATGAACTGTTACATAACAAACAAAAGCACATTTGGGTCGTAATATGACGTACATGGGTGCATGTGAAATGCACAAAATTAAACTATTGCTGTGAACTAATTTTAAATTTTATGTTCATTCAAAATTACTAAGTTATTAAAATACATTTTAGATTCTGAACGAAGTGATGGAATCTATTGATTTTACAATGATGTGTGTTTTTTTTTTTTTTTTTTTGTGTCTGACGACAACTTTTTTTGCAGTAAAAATGCTTCGATTTGCTTATACAGCAACTTTTCTGAAAGGAAAGTGAATGTAGATGGTA
>JAIPRK010001491.1:15618-61234 GCA_025469195.1 Chaitophorus viminalis
TACAATGATATCTATCATTGCATTCAAATTTAACAAATCCATTGTAATAATGACCTATCCTATAAACGAGGTACACTCTACCCCCAACTGTACAGCAAAGCGAGGCCCACCCGTTCTTTTTTATTTTTAAGTGACGAGTTATAATTGTTCTTAGAGTCTACTGATTTTGACACATTCAAGCAAACATTTTCAAAAATTTGAAATGCCACTACTCTCGGACGAAAAATATTTAATTTTTATTTGTTTAATACATTTTGATAATATGTTGTTAATAAAAGAAAAATAAATAAGTAAGTTTACCTTTAAAAATAAATATACGAATTAATGATGAAACAATTAGATTTGAAAAGTTTGATAAAAATGAAACACGATTATTTTATGAAGTATTATGTTTTATTGTTGTATCACAACTTGTCTTGATGTAAATTTGAATTAATTTCAAAAACTTTTCCATTGTAAACAACATACTATTCCTGAAAATAATTTCTCTATGTTAAGAATGTAAGCGTTCAGTCACTGATTTAAAATACAAGAAAAATTGTATAATTTAATTATAATCAAAAAAAAAAAAAAATATTGGGCGATAGGTCATTCTACGCTTAATCTCAATAAAAGAGATGGCTTAAGAATCTTTTAAATTATTTTCACTTTTGTGAGTATTGTAAATATAAAAAAGTTTTCTTTTTACATTAGTATTAACCATATTTCATATTATTTAATAACGATAGGAAGACAGTATACGGTTACTGTAATTCCAACAAAAATTGAAAATGTACCCAAAATATTTGTTATGAAATATTGATAAATATTAACACTATCAAAATATACTATATAACAATTATAACTATGTATTCAGTAATACATTTTTTCATAACAAATCCCTACATATCTAGTTATTTTTCCAGGAAGTTACAATACTGTTTGTATATACGTATGTGAAATTTCGTTTCAATATTTTTACTAAAATTTTCCCGAATCTTTTAACGAATAATACTTCAGAGTTAACTATAAATTTATATTCTCTCTCTCTTCAACGCATGACTATCAATATTCATTATGAACTTCAAACAACATACTCTGTTTAATATTGTTTTGTTAAATGTAAATTATAAGCATTGAAAGATCATTTTCCTTCTATAAAACTCTTCTAACAAATAATAGAAAATCTTTCGAAGTCGAGAACATGGAAAAACATTTAACTATATACTATACTATCCAATGTAATACTGGTGATATTGTATTTTAAAATAATTATTTCTTTCATACATACTACTTAATAATATATATTATACAACAAAAAAAATTAAAATATTTCATTTTATTTGTTAAAATTTAAATTGATTAAGTATATTTTAATATGAGTAAATAATTTTTATAATGTTGAATTTTCCGTGATGATTTTACTTGCATTAATTTGCGCTTTATTCCATATCTATTTACACAAAAAATTAATTAAACTTAATAAATGTCCACAGTTAAAGTATAAACAACATTAAATAAATGTTTAACTTTTAATGTTGCATATTTTTCATCGATAATGTTGCATAATTAGTTTTTAGCACATTAAATCCCGAACACAGAGTGAGCGAGTCAGTGATAACCATAGAAATATATTGTACGAATATAGTTTGAATTTAATCAGTGTATACACAATCCAAAACGATACAACACATTGTGGTCTCTCACAACTTTTTGACGCTGTCGTATATTGTGATTTTTTTTTTTTACTAGCATTATTAAATAATATAAGGTGTACAAGTAAACAAATTCTACTAAAATATATCATTTTATTATTTGCAGTTTGTTTTTTTTCTCCTCGCAACAGGAAACTTCTGAACGATTGCACGGAAAGACGTGGTTGCATTAACATGGCATTGCAACTCCAAGAAATCAATATCAACTGTTTATTATGTAAAACACATTTTCACTACATTTCGGACTAGTCGCATCGTCGTGTTATTTGTTCACGCGAATCGGTCGCACTTATTATAATACTTATTTATAATGATCCAAACCATTGCTTATTTTATATTATTAATATTTTATCTAATAACAATAACATGAATACATTATATACATCAATCATACCATTATTATCGATTATTAAAATAATGCACCAATGAATTTATACGACACCGGTGTGCGATCTGCATATTGTTTATCTGTAAATACAACCCTTTAAACCCACCTTCGCGAGTTGCGTAAAATAACGTTATGTTTCTCCGAGTATCTGCCCCCTGGATCAAAGTTGCGGTCGAATTCATCCCCCATAAACGTATAGATTGTGCACCGCTATAATGTTTACAAACGTCGCGCGTGTCATGAGTGCTCAATTAAATTTTATATATTATTAAACAAACTGTATTTACGCACGGCACCGAACGGTCGAAAAAAAAAGATACCAGTTCCAAAATGGAGAGTCGTCCGTAGTTAATTTAGAAATCAACATTGCGAACGTGTACGTTTACGTTCTGTATACTATCCGTTACTTATAAATTTCAAAACACATATCTTTGTAAGTCAGAATGAGAATATAATAAAAAGTATTTGTCGTAACTATTTCTCACAAAGAATTACAGAGGACGACTTCGTCGACGTTTTGAAATTACAAGTCAACGATGGTCTACGATTATTATTATCATAGTCAATACTCAATAGACAATATATTATCTGGGCTTGTGTTCCTTCGGAAAAATCGAGAATCGCATTGATTAGAAGAAGAAGAAATGAAATGAAAAACAAAAATGTTTTAATAAATAATTGTATTTTATTTACTCCGACGTTGCAAGATGGAAAAACATGGTAAAATGGCGTATGCTTCTCCATTGCACCACGTAAAGTGAATATTTCAACGTTATTATTATCGGCCAACATTTTTATTCGGTATCCTCCAAACGTGATCCTGCATAATAATAATATGATACACTACAAAACATGTTTGCCTAAATCATCAACCATTTGAATGATCAATCAATATAAAAATTAATATGAAATTGTTTTTTCCAATGTCATCTATCTTTCAAGATAACTATAAAAAAAAATTGTCAACTATTGGATAACTTCCTCATCTGTTCGCTGGGTCAACTATCATCAAATTAGTGATCATACCATTTTTCTTACATCGTGACGATCATTAAGTGTGACTAAATATACGTTGGTATACGTATATATTCTTAGACGAATCAAAATTGCAACGATAGTGGATATATGTAATGGTGAAGAAACGAATATGCATATATAGAGGTGTGAATACCACAGTAACAAGTTAGTTTCCTATAAAATAGGGAAAAAATAACATACACGCACGTTCCTACCACTGATTGTTTGCAAATGGTTTCCAGAGCACCCACCCACGAGCTTCGCGAACCCTTAAAATGTAACATTTGCGCGGTCACGTGAATTTCCCAATGGGTCCATCATTTTTTCTCTCTTTCTTCTCAAAATCATGTTCGGTACGTGGTCATCAGTACGAGTGAGAAAACACATATCGATATTATTAACAATATGTGGTTTTATTGGAAGTCTCGTGACGTCAATATCTAACGCTTGGCCACCACGATTTCCACGAGTCGAAGAAATGTCAAACTTTAACATCAATATATGTATTTTGCCGTAGTTTCAAATCAACACCCTGTGTGCATTGTGGTCTTATCAGGATTCTGACCATTGGATATAAGTCAAGAAATAACGAAATGTAGTGTAATTAAAAAATAAACTTTTTTCTCCCCTATGCTCAAACTACGATAACAAGTAACTAGAAGAGTTTATACTCGTTTAACCATGTGATACCAAATGTCGGTGAACATGTTATATTGTTATATTGTAACACTGTTGGAACCCGTGAATTTTTTTCGTAAGATCATGCGAGTTAATTATTATCAAAACCACATTATTTATACTCATATACATCATTTTTAATTTATTTATTTTTTCTTATACCGAATAATCGAACGTAAGCCGTATCTAAGGAGTGTAAAATACTTATTTGTCTAAATTAATTTTTTCCTGAAAATGGTAAAAACGAATTTAATTATAAACTGTACAAATTTAAAATAATAAAATCATAATTATTATGCATTTCGAATAAAATTAAAAAATTGGTGCGATTTGTTATCTGATATAGGTGTATTATAATACTTAAAAAAAAGGAAAAAAAAGTTTATATAATACAGTCGAATCTCAAAAGCTCAAATTGTATTATCAAGTCCCATAATGTGCATTTTTTTTTAATGATAATTAATTTTCATAGTTAACATGAGTTATTTTTACTCGTTTGTCTGATTCAAATTACTGTAACTTGAACGCAAACAATTTCTTACAAAAAACATAGAATTATAATGGTTTTAAATCCAAACTTATTACTTCGTCAAGTAATCAGTTATAAAAATCTATAAATAACCATATTCGTATTAAAAATTACCAAAGTATTCAGTTGCTTATATTTTATTATTAGATTATATTATATACATAAATTTTATATTTTGAAAGATTGAGGCTTATGAGACCGTCTTATTCCCAATTGTTATGGCCACGACACCAATCATGTTATGATACGATATTATAGTTTGATATAATAGAGACTGGCGATTGAAAACCATATTCTATTCATGGAATATTTGTTATTACGTAATATATTGACGATAACAAATACTAATTGAAATATTCATGCTATGACTTTTTTTTGAATATTACGACTGATTTAAACGTGTTTGCATATAACAATAATGTCCCACACAATTCTGGTCGAAAATTGCACTACAGAAAAGGATAAAATCACGTTTAAATAATAAAATAATATTATACTTTCTGAGAATTTACCATAAATAAACTCATCCGATAATGACGTGGAAAATAAATACGGCTGTATTCTTGTTACCTCAACACACAGAAAATCTAGCTCTATTAGTCTGTTCAATGTGATAAATTGAATAAACAATATTATCATAAGAATAAAAATAATTTGTTTCATTATGGCTGTATAAGTAAATGTTTTAAAATTTACAATACTTGCCTATTATTTTGAATTTATATTTTTAATAATATTATATCGACCTGAAGTACTGTCATAGCCTAGCGGCATAAGGCGGCTGTACGTAATCGTACGGTCACCGGTTTGAATCCGGGCGGCACAGCCGTCCGGTGAAAAGATGCCGCTACTACCCCCTCCCAAACTAAACACGTAATTAAATCCTCATAAAAAAATGATCGTTGAGATATAATGGCTATGATGCCCAAATCTCCCTAACAATAAAAAAAAAAATATTATACCGGCCTATTTTTTTATATTGTTCGAACGGTTATATCTTATATATAACAATATTGTACACTAAAAGTTTGAATATATTTACATATCCTAGAATGTTGTAAATTCATAACATCATATTTTTTTGTAAAATTATAAATTGTACATATTTTTTCCCCATGAAACAAACTCAATATTGAAAATTTTAAATGTATTTTATACTATATATTTATAGAAGTAAAAATACAATATTGGACCTTTATGTACTCTATTCTCAAATGTGTAAATTTTAAGTAGTTTAATCCCCTCTCAAACTATGTACAACTTTGTTCAACTTTTTAAGTGACATAACAAAATATGCTGCATTTTATTCTTCCTTATTGTCAATACTATTGTATTACTATACCATTTGATGTAATGTTTGTGTGCGACTTCCTACGACATAAAGTATAGACGTTTAATCGCAAGATATCGTATAGTTTATAGTTAAAAACTATTATTGTGTAATATTTTTAAAAAAAAAAACGTAGAGAGATCGTCTTATTATAAAATATGACAAAATCGTTGTGTATGTTTAATATCTATTTCACAGCGGTTCTCAACTTTTGATAAGAAAAAACTTGTAAAAAGTAATCTAAGACAATTTTTATATACGTAATTTTAATTGCATTATTATTTTTATAATATTCAATATTATCTATTTGGTTTATCTGATATTAACTGGTTTTTTAAATGTCACGGCTTGGGATTTATAAGATACTCAGCCAAATTCAATTGCCATTAACCATAGACATTATTTTTTGGTATTTTAAAAAAAATGTGGGTATTAGGTCAAATTATGCGTGACAAATTGTAAAATGTGCAACTGGTACGCGAATATAAAAATGTTGATAACCGTTAATCTATGATAACGTGGGAAAATGGTTATAGCGGAGTGGTGATGATGCTAAGGACGATCGATGGTTTGAATTTCGGCTACTATAGCAGTTTTTCATTTTAGGTAGTGTAGTAATGTGATGAGATATACACATCTTTTTCCCTCCACTCACATCATATAATTAATATTTCTGAACATATATCTACCAATCTTCTTATGGTTATTATAAGCTATATGATATAATGATGATTGTCTATATCTAATATCTACATTATAATATAGCCTAGTTTATTTACCATAAATGTGAAAATACTACATATATACTGTTATATTATTATAATTTAAGGTTGACATGATTGTACTTAATTAATTTACCTTAAAAATATTTTCATTCCATTTCTAATACAATGTACCATAATATGTTTTTTTTTACAGTTATATTTGATGTAAATAAAACAACACATTTTGATTCAAAAGAATTATACTTTGAATTTTTGTACATTTTCATGTTAAAACTGTTAAAACGTAACACGTTTAATATTGATTAGAACCGCACTTACAGGTAAACTTACAGGTAAGACATTAAGATAATGGAAATTAAGTTACAAAAACATTACATTTGTTGCCTTGTTGGTAGGTAAGTAAAATTAAATATTCAAAGTCAATAAAATAAAACGAGAATTAATAATATGAACACATTTTACATATTTTGTTATGCAGTGATACATTTATTTGACAAATGAAGTAAGTAAAATATTTTCTTTTTCTGATAATGTTTGAACTTTGAACTATGTAAGAAAATTTAATATTTTTGAGTTTCTTGAAAATACAAATTAGAAATAATTCTTTAAGTAATACAGAATATATATGTATATTATAATATACCTCCATACTATGTTGTATTAATTAAATTGAATATAATTATGTAAAAACAGAAAACTCTATTCTGATTCCACGAATTAACATAATTGTATCAATTATCTTTATAAATAAAGTTTTCAATCTACCATATAATTTTAATTTTGATATTAATACTTTTTTATATTTTTCCTTTAACTTAAGAACAAAAACTTAAAAAAATATATCCTCTTCCAAGTTCTAAGAAAAATTTATGATAAATTGTTATTTAAAACATGTAACTGTTAAATCAATATGGGAAGTTTATCTATGCCTACTCCCAGAACATGCAATATAGTTAATGGTTCTTATTAAATCAGAATATACCTAATTTCATTTGTTTGGAGACTTTTTCACTGCTTTTTATTCATTCGGAACTAAATAAAACGTAATAATAACACGTGCCATTAGGTAATCACTGCCCTCTTACAAAGGCTCATTCAATAAAAACTATCAAAGTGCATATTTATTTATCTATTTTATTGTCTATGTAATTTTATTTACGGGTCAAAAAACCATTTTATAAAGTATAATCTACACTAAAAATTCCAACCTAAACAAAAAAAAGAGTAATAATATTATAATACAAAACAGTAAAAACAAAATAAAGGGAAACAATGATTAGAATATGAATACATAATACTGATAATAATTGGTTTTAATGTCAATAAATAATTTAGTACTAACAAAAAAATTATAATAATATCAATAATAATAATTATAATAACAATATAATAATTAGTTTAATTTTAATAATATATTATTCATTAAAATATATTTATTATATAATTTAATAATTTAAAAATCGTATATTTTATAAATTAAATAACAACTAAACTCAATGCTACGTTTAAAAGTGTTATATGACATAAAAATAAATATATCTTATCGACTATAAGACAGAAGCTAATAAAAGTTGCTTTTAACACTGAATATTCCGTAAAGTATCAACTTTACCCTTCTGCAATATGGACGAGTGTACAAATGTACAATAATAATTTAGTCGTCTGTTGGAACTGCATGAAATTACCGGCAAAATAATGCATTCTATTTGAAGAATGTAGGAGGTATAGCATTTAATAATTATTTCCGCGGAATTTGTATTCAGTGCACATGCTGTATCGATCGATAAGTCAAACTATGAAAAATGGTTGTGCCCTATACGTTTTTATATCGAACTATTTATAACGGTATTTCCATTCCACGCATATCACCGTTTACATCTAATACACATCACCATCATCATCATCATCATCATCATCATATTAATATTATTACCATATACAAGAGCTGAATTATAAAATATATAATCATATTAATATTATGTATTTTATACTATTTGTATACCTTGCTATGGTTTCTGGGGTATTGCGTATCTGAACTAAAGGTTTATTAAGTGTTCCAAGGAAAACCTTTTGAACGTAATGAAAATAAACGATCGACAAAAAAAAATACCTAACTATTTTCAAACAATAGTATTGCGTGAAGTGCTTTTTTTACTTATTAAATAAGTTTTCTTCTTTTTTTCAGCTCATTAACAAAAATCGGTATAATAGCTTTTGAGTATTATTTCGTTATACATATACATATATATATATATATATATTTTATAATGTGTTACTATAGGTCACTTATTTGGCACTGCAGTTTGTACGAAAATAAAAATGAATTATGTATATCGCATACTACCACCCTCTATAATATGCTAGTAAATCACATGCCGTGGATGTAGGGCATAACATTATCTGCCTACAGTATATAATACCTACTACGAACGGATACAACCCATAATTTTTGGCCCGTTTTGTTGACTCTTACAAATGTGTTTGAGTACGCAAACACCAATCATTGCACAACCGAGGTTCGGGTAAATATATGAATGTATACATTTCAAACAGAATTCTTGAACGAAAAAATAACAGCCATATAATGCTACAAAAATAGTGAGTCAAATCTACAAATGAAAAAAAAAAATGTAATTATCGACGTACAAAATAATAGTATTCTTCAAGTATAGTAAATACCGTAGATGTATATACATTTTTATTTTCTCTCATAATATTTAATCGGAAGTTGTAGACGTTTTTTATTAGTATTAATATCGATTTGTACTTACTCGGAAAGCTGCACTAATTTATCACTAAAATTCTGTAGTATAGACGTCACTAAAATGTAAAACTGTAATAGCTTGATGATACACTATATTAAGTTTCGTTCTCGTACTGCATACTTGCTGATAAATTCATAGACCTAACTGAGATAAACATGAATGTACCTGTATCATAATTTCTCGTACACCGAAAATAGAGCTTACATTATTATTATGGGTAGCCTATACCATAATATCACCACAGTGACATAATGACGGGTAATTTTGACTTGTTGATCAAGTTCATCATTTCATGTAATATTATGGCACCGTTGCAATAAAAGTCATGACGCTGTAGTAGGTATTACTTGAAAGGATATGGTTATCGTTTTTGGCGAGAATGAATAATTTAAAGCAGGTGTGTGAAAATGGTCAATTTGTTCGTAGTGTAAGCATAATTATTATTTCATAGATTGAACACCGAACATTTACAACAAAAATTAAATACTATTACGGTGCACATGTTTTGTGCATTATATTAATAATGCACGGCAAAAGAGCAATAACGGTGGGACGTAAAATTTCGAACCACCACGAATAAATAATATATATATAGCATAATTTCATGATTTTGGTATATTATATTAAATATCACCTAGCAGAATTAATTGGTTCCTGAATACGTATTCAAACGTAACATGTATATGTTTTAGACTAACTATTTAAAAATTATCGTTTTACCCCAACATGATTCTTATGTAAAAAAAAAAACCATCATAACATTAAATTACTTAAAAATGCTTACCGTATTATTGTTGTTAATACGTATTAATATAGCTATGTTTCATTTCAATATTCGTATAAACAGTAAACATCATTAAATAAATAAACCTTATCAAAATAAGGAAATTAGTAATTTCAAATTACTCATTTTCTTTCCAAAAGAATTTTATTAGGCAGTAAAATCTAATAAGTCTATCTCTTAATCTCACCGGCATACACGGATGTAGATTACGGCCGAATATAACTATTATATTGATTATACCATTTTTTCACATTCTGTGTATACATATACTAGCCAAAACATTCTTGGCCGGGGCATAGTTTTAAAAGGATAACTACCAGTGGCGTACATGGGATTTTTTCCGGGGGAGAGGGTCAAGGTATAAATATTACACATTTTACGGTTTTAATGACTTTAAAAACTTGTTTTGACAATAATTATTTCATCTACCCAACTAACTTAAATTGTATTGATTTAAAAGTAAAATAAAGATAACATAACATGTACTTTTTATTATTTTTCTTCCATTAAATATATATAAAACCTTGTTTTAACTATGTATTAAATTAAATTAAGAATTTAAAAATTTAACTTTAATTTTTTATTTAATGATTTATTCATTTAATATTTATTTATTTCCGAATACAATTCAAATTAATTTTTATATCATTGTGAATATTTAATAAAGCTAGACCATTAAGCCTATTTAGACTTACTGCATTTTCGGGTTCTCAAGTTATAGTAGTTTTACTGGTAATGTGATAACAATTTTCAGCAATTTTTAAATGATTGGATTTCAACCCTTAAAAATTACATTTTCCAAAAATTCTTTCGTAGAACACTTATTCACGGTCAATGTACATTAAATTTAAGTACTATAATATTATAATATTTATTATATTCAAATTTAAAATAAATCAGTTTGGCAATATGGCTGATGACGAATCATCTGATTTTACATTAAGCAGTTTTGGATGAGATCAAGGTTTCTTAATTTTTTTCTTATTACATATTGAAAGTATTAGATAAACCACTATGTTAAATTTCAAGATCATACATTTTGCTATTTCATAGTGACTCTCTATACCATAAAACGAAAGTACCAACCGAATTTCACAGCCATAGCTTTAGCAGTTCCGGCTAGGGATATTTATTTAATTTTTATTCCTTTGACACCTTTTATCATCCATAACCTGTAGGTTAAATTTAGGAAAATCTTTAATAATCTCAATCATAGATATATATATATTTTTTTAAGCTTAATCCGGGTTCGTATAAAAAAGTTTTGGTCGGGGCATAGTTTTTAATAGAATACTACCATACATTTTTTTAGGACCTACCTATGCTTAATTAGCCTTACGGTATCTAATACTTTGGTATATTTTTTTTCATCACGTATTATCAAGATAATATTTTTATGTTTATTTTATATGTATTCAGTAAATGACAACCAAAATAATATATCAGTCACTCTCTAAGATTTAATTAGAAGCACCCGTACAACTTTCTTAATTTTTTCTTTTATAAAAACCGTCTCGTGACTATAACATACACGAAAGAAAAATTAGCAAAATTGGTGCAGCCATTCACGTATGATGCCGTGATCAAGGAAAATAAGGATTCATATGTATACGATGTGTTTATTATATTTTTATATTTTATAATACCTATTTCAATTTTGAGTGAAAAAATATATACAGTTAAAATAGCAACAAGGGATAATCGTAAGCATTAGAATAAAATTATGTAATTTAGAATATCAAAAACTTAACAAATCTTATGAAAAACCAATTTGAATGTTTTAATTATAATAAAATTGGAAACTTTAAAAGAATAATGAATGCTTGAAGTATGGCAGAAAATTACCGAAATAAAGTAAATTATAAGTGATATCGATCGATTATAGAATTTAGAAAGTGTAGTACCTATAGCAAACTATATTTTTATAAACATAATTTATTATTAATTAGTTTTATTATGATCAAACTTGTCTCGTAAACAATAGTCGAATAAGATTAATAATTATGTGATAATGATTTGAAAGAAAGCACGATTACTTGTATTTGTATTGTTTAGTAAGGTAAAAAAGTTTCAAAAACCCTTTAAGAATTCATTGATAGATAAGGTTCTGGAATTGTCGTGATACTTAAGTAAGACGATGAAACTGATAGTCTTTTGCTACGTTAGTCGTATAATTTATTTATTCATAAAATAAATGAAAGTCAACGCATTAAAAAATAACTTTAATCGAGGTCAGTATAAGTGTATGATGAATAATATAGTTTATTTCATATCTTATAGATTTTGAAATTTAATATAAATAATTAGTTGATTTGAATTCAGTATTTATACTTTTTATTCAAATCATTAGTAACCAAAACATATAATAAAGTAAGTACTTAATTTTTTTATTTCTTTATTTTTAATCTATAATCTATACAATATATACAATAAAAATAGGTACAATAAGCATAATGGATATTTTTTTAAAAAATTAAGACCGTTGGCTTGAGTGGCTTAAGGGAAGAACCAAT
Organism: Chaitophorus viminalis; assembly: GCA_025469195.1. Classification (NCBI taxonomy): domain Eukaryota; kingdom Metazoa; phylum Arthropoda; class Insecta; order Hemiptera; family Aphididae; genus Chaitophorus; species Chaitophorus viminalis. The sequence continues at coordinate 28,042 of JAIPRK010001491.1, forward strand.
CAGTGTTGAATATTTTAGTAGGGGTTCTGGAGATGGAGTAAATTTTTAATAAGGGGGTTGTTATTTTAAAGGCGATTTCTAAATGTAGAGTATTATAGCTTGGCTGTTTCAGTGACTTTAGGAACATGAAGATGTATGTTTTGAGTATGTTTTGAATACAAAGATTAGTTATGAGTCAGAAGATTTTTGATTGGAATACTTGTATTTTTCGTGTGTATGATATTGTCAGTGCCCTAGAGCTGTATACTGTACAGCCAGATGGGCTAAAGAAACTTATTATTTAAATAGCAAAAGGTAAAATTAGCAGCTTTGATCCTGTTTAAACTGTAAACTTTATTAAAACATATAGCTTCTAAATGTTAACTACTAAATAAAGTCGCTTAAGATTATCTTAAAATTAAATCTAAAATATCTACAGTTAAACTTAAACGAAACCTAAATGTACTCATTTTACTTAAATTGGTTTAAAAACTTTATTGACAAAATTCATCGTTTTCAATTATATTTTAGTTTTTTCAGTTTACTCTGTACGTAAATTTCTCCTTAGACAAACTGGATTAATCGAAAAATGATCATTTCAACTATTTTTCGGCTAGATTTTGTACATTAATTGAATTCTACATAGGATACTTGTTTTTTCATTGCATTTCGATCTACCACTACATTATTTTTCCAACTAGTACATATTTTTGGTTTCTATGACATTTTGCATAAATACATTTGATATTCCTAGTCCTTACTTTTCAAATTGTATGAATATCGCTTTGAGTAGTTTGCACACGGCTTAACTCTTCGCAAAGAGCTTATATATTTTTTAGAAAAATTATGATTTTCCATACAGCTTACAATATGTACACCATTTGTCCCTAAAAATCCCATCCCATCATATCGTGACAATCTTCTAGTTGCTAAATTTTTCAACAATGCGTGTGTTCAACAACCAAACAAATACTTGGTATTCCGGTTAAACCCAACACAAAGAGGGTCTGTCTATACGCAGTCGAATAGAGCACCACCGTCGTTATCATTTTGTTGTTATCAAAAACAAAATTGTTATCATATATATAATCTTATCATCCATTATAATAATTAAGAATAATCAAAATTTTAAATTATTTAATAATATATTTTATAGACTGCCACAACATATCCGAAACCTAATTCCAACAAACGTTTAGTAAACACATTAAAATCATTAGTTTCTCCTTGATAAGAAATATTATTCACTATGCCTGAACTGTCTATAACATTTTTCAGATAGTTGAAATATGCAGTGTCTTCCATTTTCATAAAAATAATAATTTAATAAACATCACCAAAGATAATTCAAAATAAAATTGATGATAAAATAAAATAAATATATAAATAAATAAAATGATTGAATCAAAAAACTAAAAGTTTCATAAAATATGTTTCATACAGGTACAAATAGTAATACAGTGGAATAACAATAAAATAAATATAAATGAAATATAATTAATTATATTTCTAATAACACCTACCCTATCGAGCAACTACCTAACACTCCCCATATTAGGGAAATGTTGAAATTATTATTTGACTATTGAGGTAAGATAAACATTTAATTTGCAAATTAATTGACTCCCATCTCCCAATATACCGTTTATCGTTAGTCTCCCTACTTGCCAGTGCTATAATATGGCACCTATAATACATTTTTAAATTTTTTATAATTTACTATTGCCTGAAACTCTAGTTACTCTAATGAGTTAGGTATTTCAATACCTTCAATTAGTTAAGATACTATATTTATATTAATGTTTCATTTCAATTTATTAAAAACATATTAAATATTAACAATTTTAAATAGTTCCATTTTTATGGTCAGAAGTCCTGTCTTATACTAAAAGGTTTTGTAGTACTAAGTATTTATTATAATTGATGATAAGATTATATATATGATAACAATTTTGTTTTTGATAACAACAAAATGATAACGACTGTGATGCTCTAATCGACTGCGTATAGACAGACCCACACACAGATATCATTATCTAAATAACGACAACGGATAACTATTTTACTTACATTTCTTTACATATTATATAATATATTTATTTACCATAAATTTACAGTTGAATTGTTTTTACGTCATGTTATAATATTACATTTGACTTCAGTCCACACCTAAATGTTCAAGAACAATGTTCTTCCGCTTCATTATACTTAAACTATTATATTACTGTCAAATAATTTACATCATTGTTGTTTGATTTTCGTTGTAAGTCAAACATCTAAATAATAATGATTCATTCCTGGAAGAGTATATTTATACGTATTCCAAAAGTTTTAGCCAAACCTCACAAATTTAATTATATTATTTGGAAACTAACTCTTTACCGCTTCACAAGAACGCGAGGAACAATTGAATAGTAATTTCAATTCTACCACAAGAAATTTGAAATCATTAAACAACTTTTAATATTTAATTTATTTGAAGTTACTTTGGAAAAATAACAGTTTTAGGGCCGATTTCACCAACACAGTTAATCGCGGTTAACTAACCTTAACCTAACCTTAGAGTTTTTAAAATGCTAAAACTAATGAAGGTATATGATGTACTTATATATTACATAAATAATACCAATGAGTAAATATATTAAGAGGCCGTATTGCCGCAACAGTAAAAAAAGGTGAAACGCATGCGATGTTCGATAGAACGCTAGTTAGATGTTTTCGTGCGGCGCAAGCACGCGACGCGCGTCGTTGGCACGCCCATTACTTGTAGCCGGCGACCACGGCCCGGTCCGGCAAAAGTTAATTTGGGAGAACGATTTATTATTTCATGAACAACCAACGCATTATATTCTTATCTAAAATTCGGCATATTGGCATATGCGTCGTTACTACACCACAAACCATATAAATAAATCACACTAAAATTATCATAAAACATATTATATATAAAACGATAGGGAACATACACTCGTTCATGACCACAGTCTATTTTAAAATATCGGCACCACAGTCTATTTTAAAATACCAGGCACCACGTTTTCTACGCATCACATACTCACATCCTAACAAATTTATATGTTACACGGTTAACAATAATACAATATTTCACAGCATCCCATCGTGCGTTTCCAGTTTGTTTTAAAGCTTTACATTTTTTTTTTCAATTTCAGCTTATTTTATTTTATTTACAGACCATTTCAAAAAGTAGACATGTTACCACAAGATAAAAATAAGTTACAAAATAATAATTACGGTAATATACGAAATTTCTTTTAACGTTTAATAATTAACGATTAATTAAATCTTCTTTTTAAAAAAAATATATACTTTTAGGAAACTTTTTTACTTCACAAAATGAGGAAAACTTTTAAATATAGGATATTTTTATGGAATTTTAAATGTTTGATTCCTACAATTTTTTTTGTCAATTGAAAATAATTGAGAAATGTCCAGATAAAGGACTAATCTCTATTAAGTAATACCTTATTACTATTACATTTGTATTAGCTTCAATGAAAGCTATACGCATATATGTATTTCTTATCTATCAAGTTGCAGAATACTTTTTCTCCAGCACAGTCAGATAATAAAATAACTTTGCAAACGAAATGGCCTTGACTCAGCCTGAATTAAGTTAAAGTGGTTGTTCCATAAAATATAAATGTAAGTTTTACCTTCATATTATTTTGTTTACCTTTTTTTAAAAATATCTAATAAATATACTATATTATTATGAATAATAATATATTCGCTAGTAGTTTTAAATATATAATAATGCATACAAATAATTAATTCACAAATATTATAATTATAACATTGCATAAATGTTATACGTATTTAATTATTAATTGACATACGAGGTGCACTTTATTTATCCCTCTGAAAAGTAGACATTTCCAAATAGTGTTATCCAAACTGAGTTGATATTAAGAATCATAACTATGAGAATATAATGGTTAACTGCAAACTTTATAATTTTTGCAGTCTATTTAGTTTATGTTTTTAACAAAAATCGTCAAATAACTCGAAATCGATTTGATCTATTTGATAAATAGATAAATACATAAATAAATGCTTCCGCGTATTACCACGATGATGGGTGTATACCACAATTTCATTTTCTTATATTATTATCAATCAATAACTATTTTTACGTTTTACTCAAGCCTCGTATGGATGTGAATTAAAAACGTTTTTATATCATAGTTACGAATTAGAGTGATACATGATGTATTTTTTCTATCACGGAGACATACGTACATCGAAATACAAATACGGGTTGAAATATTTTTTGCACACAAAAAGTTTATCATAAATTATTCATTAAATTAAGTTTATTGGCATGTAATTCGTTACACATACTTTAAACATAAATTTTAAGCGCTTTTATGGTTTGTAACTATTAAAATTATTTACAACCTATATTCTGTCGATTGAAAATTACTTAATGATAATATATTATCCATACAATATATGGTTATTATTATTTTAAATTCGTGTGGTTAGCATCACTGATGATCTCTGACAGCACATTATTTTAACTTTTTAATGCTGTTTGGAAATTTATTATTATTATTTCGACGTTATTTTACAAAGAACAATAATTTTTGCAGATGTTACATATAATGAAAAATCAGCAAGTATATAATATTGTCTTTTTTTTTAATTCCATTAAAAGATGATGATGAACGATACGCGTGCGATTGTGGTTTATACGATAACTGTGTGAACACTGCAGTTGAAAACAATATTGTTGTCCATTTATCAACTTTCAAAAAAGTAATTGAATGTTTCAACCACCGCGCCATAGCTGTAATCTCTAGAGATCGATAGTATTGCGCCGTTAGATTGTGCACATTAATGTCCAAGCCGTTCACTCTAAATTGACAATTCTTTTGCAATGCACATTTGACAGCTGAAAAAATTGTTTACCCGCAGAAGAAAAAAAACATTGAACCCGGTGCTTGGTGTATAGTTATAATATGATATACCGCATAAAAACCGAACGGCTAACTGAACATTATTTACAGGTTCTTTTTATTTGATGGATACATCGTGCGCGCACAGCAACGCGTTTTTCATAAGGTTTTATGATAATATAATATGGTCGTATTAATATACTACCTTTTTTCGGACAATTATAGACAGAAGTTACAGGATTAAGCTTAAAGCTACCTATCAAAATAATGATGTAAAGTGAGTGTCATCGCTTTATCATTATTATTTATACTTCAAATAATTCATTTGGAGAGAAATAAAACTTTAAACTAGTAATTTGCATTACGTGGAAAGGGATTCACCATATTACCTACGTGTCTTTCGGTAAGAGGTTCCGTTATTCTATTATCTGCTCGTATATTAGTTTTATATTCATATCATTTTATACTCAGATTACCTATTGACGTTTTAAACGCTTTTAAACAACAATATTTTAGAATAAATCAATTTATTTAAGTAAAACAGACAGTGTAATATAATGGTATCATCATATATTGATGATTTGACACTTCTAGTCTAGTAGTTTTCACATATTTTAAATCAATAGTGAACAGTATCTATTATTCATTAGTTCATTACAAACAATCAATTTTATTATTATTCACTTATTGCTCATTTCAATAATTACAAATTTATAGTTTACATCAATAAAAAATAACTAGGTGGGCCTCGCTCTGCTGTGCAGTTGGTGGTGGAGTGCACCTCGTTTATAGAATAGGTCATTATTACAATGGGTTTGTTAAATTTGAATGCAATGATAGGTATCATTGTATACGAATAACGATTCTGAACGGAGTTTATATGTTGGTCTAAAATGGGTATATAATAATATAGTATTTAATATTTAAATTGAAATATAATGCAATAGTATGCAATTTCGTAAAAATTTAAATTTCAAAGAGTCATAAAAATTTTTCCTTTAAGTCCGGTAGAAATTTTTTTAAATATTTTTGACGATTAGCTTATGGACAACCTAGTGTAAAAATTTTGAACCTTCAGGATTAACACAAAAAAATTTTATGAATTTTCAACTACAAAATAACTTGCAAATTATCGCGATTTTAACATATTTTATATAAATTTGAAATTTATGGGCTTATAAAAAAAATTTGAGTAAAACGATCTACAATATTTTCTAGTTATGATAATTAAAACTTATAATAAACATTGTATTAAATTTTCAAGATTTTTTGGACAGAACCAAAACGTGATGACAGACCCCAAAAAAACATACACATCATTGTAAAATCAATAGATTCCATCACTCCGTTCAGAATCTAAAAAATGTAAACTAATATAAATCAAAATTGTGTGGCGTGTTGTAAAGTCTCTACACAAAATTGCTGTGAAATTTTAAATGCGTTTTATGAAAAACTAAACTTTTTTATTTATAAGTCCTAAACCATTTATATTTTGCAAATATACAGTGTTCATCCAGAGTGTGCCGTGACTAATAATAACTAAAACTAGTTATAATGTGATGAAAAAAATAATTGGGGACTACCTAAGTATTAAATCCATGAAAATAGATTTACTCGTAATTATACTTCTTTTTTCGGATATACCTACTCGTATTGTGTTCATATGTCTTCGGACCGCAATAATGAATTGAAAATTCAAATATATTTACAGAATATATGCGTTCACACTTCACAGTGTACTGATATACTGATTACTTCTAGATATTTTACGTTATTTCTTCTGTTGTCATATTTTTGAAGTTATGCACGCCATCGCCAACCACCGAATTTTTTATTTGTTTGTGACTCTCATCAGTAGAAAATATACCAACTCTCTTTGAATGCGGGATATAACATATTTAATCATCTTTTTACATTACATTATATTTTATTTTTTATTTTCTACGTTGACATTTTTCGCTCATATCATTTATTATAGCAGTTCTTGTCCTGCATAATGGGAATTCAATCGGTTGAAAAATTAATGATTTAATGTAAACAAATTACTAAAATCTCTTACGCATGATAACGTGCAAAAATATTTTTTTTAAATTTATTATTATATTTGTTATATAAATTCATGATCCGAGAACGTTAGTATAAATTACAAAATAGATTACGATAAAATATTTAAAATATATAAAATAATTTATACGTAATAATTAATAATTTGAGCTGGAAATATGTATGAAAAGGTATTTTTTTAATTCATTTAAAACATAGCTTTCTAAGCATAAAACATAAATAATGTTATTATTTTTAATAAATCATTTATGAATTTTTTGTTTTACATTTTCTGGCATTTTTATTTTTTTAGGTTATGTTTTCCTTTTTTAATGCATTTTCCGGTATTTTTAAAAAAAAAAAATGTTTCATACGAGTCCTATAACAGACGAGAGAATCAATTAACTTCCAATTTCAATTCAAATTTTATCACAATTTTAAATGATTTTCAAAAACTTTAAAAAATCATAATAAATTAGTGACTAAACTAATAAGATATATAAATATTATAATTCTTCTACAAATCAGGTTTACAAAAAAGATATTTTGATTTTTTGTTGTTCATAGTAAAATAATAAAAATAAAAAAATATTAGAATTTAAAATACATTTAAGTGTTGATTAGCTTAAAAATAGTTTTTTTAGATAGTTTTGTAACAACACACCGTAATTCTATATTACACAATTATACGTTAATGAGGATTTGTTTAATTTATATTAAAATTTAATTATTAATTTAAGGTATAACACCGTTTTATTCTTAGCCCAGAGGAGAATTACTTACTAGAAAATGAGTCAACATTGTTTATATTATAAAATGTATATTATGAAATTTATTGTTGCGTTCTACATAAATTAATATTCTTAAGGTGTAAGCGAGTATATCATTAAAAAATGTATTGAATTTGACTATGATTAGTATATGCTCTAAATAGGTCCGGGAAATTTATAATATTTCAACAAAATATCCATTCTAGATATAAATTATCTTGATCTAAATTCGTTATATTTTATTTTAAGCTAATTTTTATTTTAAAGGTATTTGCAACTTCGGTGTAATTAATGCAAAATATAAATAACACAATGTACCACGCATTAAAAGGATATTACGATGAAATTTCAATCTCTCGAAAAGTGTAAGCAATTATCTATAAATATAAAATATCGCTCAACAAAACGTTTAGCCAAAACAACCATACCGATTCATTTTAAAATTAGAAGGACTTATATTCTCAACGGCGGTGCCTTGTGTGTTGGGGCGGTGGAATGGCCATGGAATGCCCTTCTAAAATTAAAACAAATTACTTATTAAGAAGTTGAATATTGAAATAAATATTAACAACAATCTCGATGATATTATTAACAAAGGTAAAAACAGATTTCCATTTTTATGAAAATATTATTAAATACTAGGACTGAAGAAGTTCAAATTAAAGTTTTACATTGATTTTAGAATATACTAAAATTATTAGTCTATGTTAAAACCAATGCCTCATTATATGGTAATGCTCATCTCACATCTATGTAGTTATTAAAAATAAAATCAATAGAATATTATCTTATCTGTTATCAGGGTTTGGGCAGAGCGCTGGATATTATAAATTAGCAATCGCCAGCCATGAATTTATATTTAATAATAAAACAATTTTTTTCCCATCGCCCTGCTTCCACCTTAAAAGGTCACGAGCTGCTTTTGTATATTATTATTATATATATATATATAATATATATACACTAAGACATATTAATAGTCGAAACAGTTTAGGGGCTTTAGGTTTTGTGCTTGATATTTACAGTTTTTCAGTTTTTAATTATGCAGTAAATATTTAATTTTTGTTCAATAATACTTACTTTAATTAAGTAATTTAAAATAAATCAAATAATAATTACCGATCGAAATCTATGAAAATAATCATTGGAATGTACGACAATAAGACGATTGTGCCCTTTTTTCAATGTAAATATTTTTTTCATCAAAATAGTAATATTTCTCTAACCTAAAATAACAAAATTATTTCTCAAGTGAGGCCGGGTACGAAATAATTCAGATACTCGTAATTTTTTATTATTTTTTTTTTTTTGTAGTAATTTTAGTATATATTGCACATTACTACCGTCTTATACATTTTTAACAATTCCGATTAAAATGTATAATATTAATAGTATATCACTAAAATAATATTTATGATAAAAAAAATAAGAAAAAGTGATTTTTTTATTGAAATTATGAAATTATGGTCGTACAATTTGTTAAATACTTACAAAACAAAAAAGAAAACAGCCATACTGTGACAAATACAATATAGAATTATTTTCCTTTAGTGTTTTTAATAAATAAATTTTACTAAAGAGACCACCGTGATGCGCTGGATCACAAAATATGACACATCATGACATTTTTAATTCATACTCAACGTAGACGAATTAGTACTTAAATGGATAATCAGATTATATTTTAGGATGGGTCATGTTCACTGTCCCTCTACCATATCACTTGGCAAGAGGAAACAAGAGAGTCTGAGATAAATTTGATAATTTATCTGTATTTTTTTCTATTAATTTGAATATTATTACTATAATATTGAATCATATGTAATTATTAGTTATTATATGGCAAAGAAAACAAATATAATATCATAATGTCATATTACATAAATTAATCATTATTATGTCAATGGCATGGTGTATTATTACTATAGTATTATATGCAGTTCACCGCATGAAAATTTTAACTGTGTTAGTAATACGCCTAATATTTTTCATCAAAATATTTAGTACTAATTTATAATTAATTACTGATTCGATATGTAATTGTTATACATTAACATTTTTATATGAATATTCTACTTTGTAGATAATTAACGATAGCAAAAAATATACATTATATAAATATAATAGAGAATGCTTGACTTATATTGTACAAAATATGTATCGTGTTGTTTATTTTGAATGACCTTATATTGTAATAATTCAATATAAAGAGTTATCATTGATAATATACTTTTAAAAACAGATTTAATTAATCTAGAAAGTAGAGATACATTTTAAGGAAAATAAATCACTCTACTGGTCTATCACTGTGTATAAATGATTGGTATAAACTACTGTTAATGGGCTAACGCTATGCACGAACACGAATGAAGGAGATAAACTATATCCCTCAAGGTATATTTTATATTTCAATGAATTCCATCATTGTCACAAAAAGAAGTTGATTTCTTTTAAATATATGTGATACCTATATATTATATGACACACTGCAGAGTTACAATCAGGAAAGTTAAGGACGTTAATCTTGCATCCTCAAGAACTTAAATATTCGTTTACAAAAAATCATTCATTAGAATTATACTACCCATACAACTAAAGGTTATTATTAAATCATAATTAGTATAATTGAACTTACAGAAGGAATCGATCAAGGTGTTCTTTAGAAACAAGGGTCAAACGTGACCAGCTCCACCACTCTAACACGGCTATAGCTGAGACATAGCTGAATACTAATGAAAATTTTTATTATTTAGGTCATAGCTTTATATAAGTTATAACTTCATCAAAGAAACATTTTTATTTTATTTTAGAATAACACATTTCGTAAATTGGGTGTGGTTTTTGAGAACCACTAAAAATATTAATTAAATAAAATACTGATATATTATATAAGAATTATTTAATGAGCACGAATATAAAATATTATCTAAAAAAAGAACCAATATAATGTATTGGCTTAAAAAGCATCCAATAGAAGTCTTAAGCCCTGGTATATCACAAGTATTTAGGATTCTCCTCTATCACTTTTAAACAATTACTTAAAGTTAAGTTTTTACTGCATTGGAATATTCAAATACTCTAATTATTGTTCTACAGATCAAGTATCGTTACTTTAAGTGATTTATTCCTCAAAATGTTGTAAAGTATAATTATTCAATTGCAAGACCAAAATATAAAAATTGTATTAAAGTCCTTTTCTGATTTGTTGATTTTAATACATATAGTCACATAAGCCAGAAGTGTATTTTAAAATCATTATTATATTTAACTAATGCGAACATTCGTATTTCTCGTATACATTTTTTACGAATTGAAATTAATAAAAAGTTCAGTATTATATAAAAATATATGGTGCATTAAAATTATTTACACATCAAAAATATTTTCAACTTACATTTTTTCCTCTTTCATTTTATTATGATTTTCCTAGAAATCAATCTTTATCTCTTTTATTCTCATCTTTTGTGAATCCAACTAAGGTGGGTGCCGTGACTTTTTACCGTGGATTGACAATGTTGTTTAAAATGAATTCATTCAATTCATTCATGTTTTGCTCGGAACGTTACTTAAATTAAATTAAAAATTGATTGTTGGTCACACACATTATTTCTATCGCACATACTTGTTCGAATCAGTTTTGTTGTATTCATCAGTACGTACTTCAGTTATTCCAATATGATAACGAATGAAATACAACAATACAAATGTGATGCATAAGAAATTGCATAAATATGTATGACGAAAAATACGATTTAATTTCGACTGAAAGTCCGACATTATATCTCAATTTTCCACGTTATAGTCACGGAAAAACAACTGTATTAACCGAAAAATATATACATTCAAACACTTATAATAGTTATAACTAACCCGATTTAGCGTTCTACGAAACGTATATTATTTTTCAGTGGACTCATTACCCGAAAAAATGTTTGAAAGCGAAATAAATATCACTGCAACATAAAATAACTACGTACTTGACGTTGCTCCGGATCTAAAAGTACACGTAGATGTATTATAGACGTGACGTAAGTGCTTAACACGGATTAACGGTGTCTTTCACAGCCGTCTCGCAGGCGTGTCATTTCCGCCTTGGTTTTTGTGCGAATCGCCTTAGAATAATAATTGCTTTCCGTCACTTGGCCGAACACGTCTGCGTGACGTCGATCGAAACTAATGCTGTCCGCTAGCTCTTGAACTATTTATCATGGGTCAAAGTTATAAATAATTGCACTAATTTACATCGGAAACGAAATGAGTAAATAAAAATATATATCCCTATACGGTTTCATTAAACAACATTTACATATGAATAAAAGTATTCGTTATATGAATAAATACATAATAGTAAATGTTAATAAAAAAAAATCAATATTAATTTATAATTCTTCAGGTTTAACAGCTGTTTGCACTCTCATTCAAGCCTTCGAATTTACTTCCGCATCAATAAATTATAATATTTACTTGTTATTCAGGTGTTAAATAGATTTTAAAATTAAAAAATACAAACTAGTAAGAATTTAGAGTTATATTTATCACAATGTTACTAAAATAGATTAATTAATTGTATTACATCAAAACAAAATTATTTTTTTAATTATTATCATTATAATTATACAAATAATAACTATGTTTAATAATAATAAACTAGAATTTAGAACCTCAAGAATTAAAACACTACTCAGTAACGGCTCTTCGCCTTGACTGCAACAAAGCTGATAAATGAATTATAATATATAGTTGATAAACTATTATGATGAAAATCAAGAAATATAAATAATAAAAGCAAAAAAAAAGAACCGGATGGGTCTCGCTCTGCTGTATAGTTGAGGGTGGAGTGCACCTCGTTTATAGGATAGATCATTACAATGGACTTGTTAAATTTAAATGTAATGATAAGTATCATTGTATACGAAAAACGATTCTGAACGGAGATGATATGTTGGTCTAAAATGGTTAAATTATAATACAGTATTTTATATTTAAATTGAAATATAATGCAATAGTATGCGATTTCGTAAAAATTTAAATTTCAAACGGTCATAAATTTTTTTTTTTTAAAGTCTAGTAGAAATTGTTTTATAGCTTTTTAAATAGTAACTTATGGATAATCCAATGTTAAAATTTTAATCTTTCAGTATAAACTAAAAAATTTTATGAATTTTCAACTACAAAATAACTTGCAAATCATTGCAATTTTAACATATAAAATTGATATGTTAAAAATTTCAAGTTTCTGTGACTTATACTTTTTGAATTATAACAAATATTTAAAATCGTTTGAGAAAAAATCACTATTTTATGTAATTTCATAAAAGTTTAAATTTCAAATGGTCATAAAACTTTTTCCTTTAAGTCCGGTAGAACTTTGTTAGATTTTTGAAGTGTAGCTTATGAATAATCTAGTGTTAAAATGTTGAACCTTAGGTATAAACAGAATAAATTTTATTAATTTTTACATACAAAATAACTTACAAATTAGCATGATTTTGACACATTTTATACAAATATGAAATTTATGGGCTTATAAAAAAATTTGAGTAAAATGGTCTCCGATATTTTTTAGTTACGATAATTATAACTTATAACAAACCTTGTATTAAATTTTCAAGAGTTTTCGGACAGCCAAATAAATTTTATAGATATTTCAAAAAAAAAAAACTTATAAAAATCGAAAATTTAAACTGTCTATAAATTAGTCAAAATAAGTCAAAATACTTTGAAAACTTAACTATGGATAGAAAAATTCAATATAAAAGTTTGGTGAAAATTTCAAGAGTTTACAATTTTTCGGTTTTACGTTAGAGCATTTTAAAAAAATGGATTTTGTCAAAACGTGAATTTGCGTAAAATTTCCTGTTTTTTCGTAATTTTGTTTATGGTTTTTTTCGATGCTTTTAAAAAGTATTGAAAAAATTGCATTTTTGACTGGCCATCTACATTCACTTTCCTTTCAGAAAAGTTGCTGTTTTAGAAAATCGAAGCATTTTTACTGCCCCAAAACGTGATATATTATAGTTATAGTATAATATTTGTGTTTAAGCTAATGTACATATGTAAAATACTGAGAAAAATTGTAATTAAGAAAAATAAAATAAACAAAAAAAAAGATAATTTCTTGGACCTGATGTCTGGGATAATATACCAAGTTGGCAATAAGTACACAATTTTCATATGTATCAATAAATATTGTTCATTTACATTAAGCACCGTGTAATATAGTCTAATAATTTTCATTTTTTTGGTGTGAAAACTTATAATATAAATCTTTTTATTTTATTTAATTAGATGGCTATTAAAATAATGAAACAATAACGTCTTTAAAGGTTTTCATGTAGTTTTAAAATTTATAAATCATCATTACCAGCTTTACGGCTTATTGTTTTTGTTTTATTTTTTAAATTATTAAAACTAACTATGATTAATGTTTTTAATATAATAACATATTTTTTCATTCAAATCCACAAAAACAAGAGAATAAATTTTTAAATTATATTTTTAAGATACACTATACTTTTCAGCCAGTGTTTCTGTTTGTGAATCATAAGGTAAATGATGGATTTATTTTATATAACAATATACTTTGATTAATATTAAACTACTAATAATATTAATATATTAAATTATTATTCTACAACCATTTTAATTCTCATTATAAGCTTACTTTGATATTCATTCACGAATTACCTTTTTCATACATTCAATGAATAGTGTTATAACTATAAAAAATATCTAAAATCCAATAGTTTAAAATCCCATTGTAAGCTTATAGTCTTATAAAAATATAATAAAAAAAATACGATTATAGTAGTAAAATTGCATATAGGTTCTTCGTATTAAATGAATTTCTCAAAAATTTGTAAATAATAACGTTTTATCGTACCTCGTATTTTTAATCAACACAAAAATGTTATTTTTAATTCGATTTTCAAACACGGTAGAATGTATATTATCAATTATCATTGCTTTACAACTTGAAGACGCTCACGATGTATAACTTGCATTCTATAGTCAGGCTGATTTCTCGCCATATATTTATGGTTTACAGCTGTTGAAATTTAAATTATATGATTTCCGACACGTTTAACCTGTGATATTCCACCCAGAAACATTTCGTGCACTATTTCGAACGCGGCGTATCGTATAGGCAAAAGTGGTACAAAACTGTGTTGGATAACAACATTTTACATAACCAACATTTATTTTATTTTAAATAATATTATAAATTAAATAATAAATATTAAATTACAAAATATTAGGTAATTACAAACATTCGCTCTTCATCTAGCATTGAAATAAAAGCTATTTTCATTTATACCTTTTTCCCAACAATTGTATCTGATGTTTATCATTTATAAATTATTACTGATTACATTTCATGAATCTATACGTTATGATGCGTAGAAGCACTACGATTAAAAAATAAATATTTACGGCGATTACACAGTTAACAGTGACAGTAAAAATGACGAATGATGTATCTCAGTCGTTTCCATCATTGATATGGAAATAAACAAATCACGTTGTAATGTAAATACAAATTGACGCACAGCTTTCGGTGACATATACAGACGTTTCGACCAAAGAAACTCTACGAGAGTTAAACCTATCAAAACCTAATACAGATATGAGAGACGCACGATTTTCGGGGGCTTGGAAGGTTGGATTAAAAATACTATTTCTATTTCGACACATTACTCGTAGAAATTTACTGAGTAAATATAATAAGTTATAATATATTCATAAATATGATATTTGTAACAAATGTTTTTGGTCCAATCAGTTAAAAAATAGCTTAATTTAAGCAGAATATAGTTTTCAAAAAGTATAAATCTTTATCAATAATTTTTTTTCAATGATGTATTTTCATTTTATTTTATTTTTTTTTTATAATTTATCTAAAATTTTCATAATTGAACAATAAATACTTAAAGTTTAACATATTTGAACATATAAATATCAACATTCAATCTATTGTTATTGGTAAAAAAATAAAAAGGCTAAATTACAGATCATATTCTTTTCTAAAACAATAAAAAAGAGCATCTATACAATTAATTTAACCTGAATAGTTTTGTTCCCCGTATTAAAAAAAATAAAGTATTTATATAAAATCTATTTAAAAGAATGTCTCTAAAATACACATTTAGAATATATAAATATAATAACCCGCAGTGGTTGAACAAAAGTAAAAATACGTATATTTCATGTGTACGATAAACGGCTATCCAGTCGGTGTTATTGTATCTTATTACAACTGATGAATTATTTATCACTACAATTACATGACGCAGTTGTACGCGCGTGATGGAAATGATAAATTTATATAGCACATGTATCTATATTATTTTCACATACCACTAATAAAGAGTTAAATGTTATGCTCCTGACCCACAGCTCTTAAAAATAAAAATCTTCGAGTATTTGCGCCAATGTTTCATAGCAATTGTTATAATACCACTAGCACAGTTTATATAGCGTTTTGACATGAGGCTTGGGAACAAAATTTCAAAATATTTTTGTATGCTATTATATTATAATCTTTTTGGATTGTTTATAATATTTTCGTAGTGTTAAATAAATTATCGCTATTTATAACATTTCCTTTAAATATTACACATTCACGTTTTGTTTTTTTACTTTCAGTTTAACAAAATATTATTCAATTATATTAAATAATTAATAAAAAATAGAACATATTTTTTAGAATAGAATAGAATATATTTTTTTTAATTAAAATTGTTTGCTTAAAGTATTTTATTTTATACTTAGTTGTTATAATAATTATAAAACGAATTATACTTTTATAATAGAACAAACACCAAAATATGTTATTTTAAGTTGTAAAATATGACTATATCGGATCAATTTTGTCAATATAAGTAAAATGCATAGGTAGTGTATGGATTTTATTATAATAATGAATTAAACAAAAGACCCACAATCAATATAACTATAAGCTATATTGATTAGGTACCTGTTGCAATTTTCTCGATAAAAAAATCTTAAAATCTTAAAAAAAATGTACAATACACAGTGATTAATATTCAATTGTACTAGTTCAAACAAACATTATCATTTCAATATACAAAATAAGTGGTTTTCATATTCAAACTCATTATGATCTTATGGATTTTGTAATGTAACTAATGATTTCAAGTTTAAACCCGTTATAAAATGTATTATTTTGTTAAATTTCAATTGCATTGGTACTGTTCAATTAATTTACGGATTGCATTACATTTGTTTTACACATTTACACAAGCCTGTAAGTTTTATTAAATGTTTCAACTTAAATATTATAATATTATAATTAAAAAGTTGTAAAATGAACGAATGATATAATAAAGATTTGATTTTTGCTTTCATTTATTATTAATTAATTATTATTATTATTATTTATTAAGTGATAGTAGATACGCTCAAACCGGTTTTTAATCTTAAAATATAATTTTTTGAATAGTGATTATTTTTTTTTACAAACAATTTAAACGCTCTTTTTGAGACAGTTGTTATACTATATATTGTTATTGCAATAATTATTTGTTGAAATAAAGTGCGAAGTTCATGCTAATGCATATCAATGCGTTCTTTTATGCAATCCATCAATCATCATGCTATTTCATTAAAATCTGTTTAGTTTATTTGTATTTGATACTAACGACATCCAACCCCGTGACATGATCGAGCGACAATAATACGACAACAGCACTGTTTAATTTATTATTATACATATTTAACTTCTTCATTTTAAAATTTTTTATCAAATATTTTCCATGGATTTTATCACAAATATTAATGGAAATATTATTCAATATTTTCAGCATCGTTATAATTTACTACGTAAATGATCATTTTACACAGTCGTAAATCATTATATTATTTAAAAATAAATGTTTATTTATTGATGAGATTGTGTAATAGTCTTTTAAGACGAATATGAATCTCAAAAAATTAATGTTATTTTAACACATTTTATCAGCTGAGTGCTAATATCGACTACTGGGATATACAATAAAGATTAATTTTGTAAATAGCTCATTTATTTAGATGCATATTTTATTCATTCATTGTATAACTTTATGTTCAGTTTATTATTTTGATACGATTTATATATGAAATATTAAAAAAGGCTATCATTTAATAATACGCAATGATACTTATTTAAAGAGTCGAAAGCAAATCTAGAAATTTAATATTATTATTATTGTAGTAGTTTAAATTGAATTGTGAAATTCATTTTTTTGTAGATGACGACAATAAATAAAAATCGAGAGAATAGTCACAGTCATAATGTTAATTATTACCTTTCATCATAATATATTATGTTTAAAGACAAATAACGAATATAATACATATTATTATAGTCTCATAAGAATACAAATAAATATATTAATTCGATTCATGTATTTTGGTAAGTTATTATAGATTTAATTTAGTTAATAGTTGCAGTCCCTCCGCTAGGAGATTTTTTCATTCTGTGTTCTCTCCAATCTGCCTTTCATTATTATTATTATTTTTTATTTAGTTAACATTAATTGTTCTTAATGTTCTCTTTTTTTAATGAGTTGAATAAAAAGAACTTATAAACCAAAAAAAAAAAATAATTTAGTTAATAAAGATTTAATTCACATGCAAAGTAATTTTAGGTTTTTTTTCAAGGTTTAATTATTTCATCTTATCATAAATTAACTGAATATTAATCATTTTAATTATTTTTATGATAAAAATGTTCATTTTTCTTTACAATTTAGTGATTAGTCTAAATAACCAAAATTCGGATTCATAAAATAATACATTAAGTATAGTTATTTCTTTAAATAAAACTGTAATCAGATATAATTTTTGACATAACAATAAAACGAACTATAGTTTATTGTATAATACGACGTGCACGGCAGACGGTGGTAGCTGTATTAAACCGTATAAATAATAAATCATTTCGATAACTTTTCACGCTCACGTATAATATTACAATATAATGTTGTACATACAGCTTTACAGTATATACGTTCAAAATTGATAATTAACTTCTGTCGAACGTGGACTTCTGAGAATATTTTTTTTTTGTGAATACTGGTTGAAGTACCCGATTTTATATAGATAATATAGAACAGATATTGTCATATAAAATTTGAATATTAATCATGAACCTTGTACACATTTTAAAAAATATATAGAATATCAAGAATGGTGTCATGATCGACCGACATGTGCAGTGGCAACTTTTTAACATTTTCTTGGGGGTCCTGAAAAATTATAAGTATTTCTAACGCATACCACATTTCAAATACTGAATTGTAATCATGGAGACATGGAATACAATCCGTATAATATACAGCTATCATCTGTTAATCATTGTCATTATGATAAAATTGAATAAAACTAAATATAAAATATATTATAAATATATAAGATTATGTTCTAGGGGGTCCAGAACCCATGGAATCCCCCTCCCCTCCCGTAAACCCACCACAACAAATGTAATTTAATTAAATACGAGTATATCTATGTGATTTAGACACTACGTCGAAATCTTTACGTCGAAGTACTTTCAATAATGTAAGTTCTAAGTTTAAACTTACACCATAACAATCAAACATTGAAATAGGAAAACTAATTAGTTTTCTTTTAGAAGAAACTCTGGACTGTCGAGAACTTTAACGGTTCTTTGATTTTAAATTATTATACATGGTGGTGTTTTAGGATGATTCGACAAATGCAATAAATTTTGTTATATGGATTATTTTTAATTATTTTTTGTTTTTATTAATAAATAAAAAAATATTTTATCACAACTAAATCATTTCACAATATTTTTATTTTTTTTTACTTTTGGAATAGAAATTTGAAAATCTATAAATTTATTTTAGAATTAAAAAAAAATATACTAATTATTTTAAAAATACAATTTTTTTAAAAATTAAAATATTAAAATAATTTATTAAAGTTTAATCGTTAATTTATTATGATTTTTTAAATTTTTTGAAAATTAAAATTTAATAATTAAAATAATTGTACAGTTATTCCACATTCTATTAAGATTAGATTATATTTTATCTAAATCAATGGTGATAACTAATATTATGTAATCAAATTATGTAGCACACAATATTATTGTTTTCACAAACTTAGAAAAGTCGTAAAAAATTATTAGATAAACCTTTATTAGAGTTTAAGGCACCAACATTTTTCTAAGAATCTATGTTACAAAATGCCTATATTGAATTTTTTATTAACCAGAAATAAAATTAGAAATTTGAAAATTTGGATTTCGAAAATAAAAAGAAAAAAGTATAATACGTTTTTAATGTAGCACAATACTATAATATTTATTAGAAAAAAATATTAAAATAATGGTTCGAACAAAATGTAATTGCATTTGTCGAATCATCTTGAAATACTTTGTATAGTAAGTATCTTGCAAAAAAATCAACTCTAAATTGTTGATAAGATAATAATAATATGTGTTCTATACATATTCATTGTACCCAATAGAACTGTATAGTTGATTATAATATATTCTTAATATGTATTGAAATTACCAAAATATA
Source organism: Chaitophorus viminalis (assembly GCA_025469195.1). NCBI lineage: Eukaryota > Metazoa > Arthropoda > Insecta > Hemiptera > Aphididae > Chaitophorus > Chaitophorus viminalis. The sequence continues at coordinate 48,307 of JAIPRK010001491.1, forward strand.
TTTATCACTAAATTAGGTATCAACTACTACCAAATGTAAACTGTTAAGGTCTCTATAATATTATATTTATTCTCACAACTACTATTTCGTTAATAATATATTTTTCTACTGTATAGAATATAGATACTAAGATACAGAAGCTTGAAAAACAATGATGTTGCTAGTAGATTTTAAACCACCTGCATGTGATCGAAACAAATGTAATTTACAAATATTTAACTCAGCAAAAAAAAAAAAAAAACATGAATCAAATAAATAATATATATCTCGATATATATATAGTATCTTGAATAAATTACAATTATATATATTTATTATTTATTTTCTTTTTATGGTAAAAATGAATTTTCTAATAGTAACTCATTGTTACAATGGTTAGGACATGAATACAAATTCACTTTTTTATTCAGTATTCCAGGTCTAATTTAGTTTATTATTATTAATTTATATTGTTACTGTTAGTTAATAATAAATATTTTATACGTTTTATTTTTCGGTAAAGTAAGAACTAATACATGTATTATTTTTACCCGCCAAGTCTTTTATAGGAACTTACATTCATCCGGTTGTCCTATCAAAAGGGCTTATCCAGCAGATCCGATCGTATGGATAGGGAGTCCCATTTACGTTCAGTTACATTTACACACGCATCAGTTAGCAATATGTTTCATTATTTCACGGCTACGTACATAAGCTTATATTATATAACATTGCCAATTAATATAATGAACGGTGGTTCTTAAAACAATATGCCACTGCAGCTAAAAAGTATAAACAATCGACGAGACATTGGGGTGTTTCTCGATAATAATCTCTGTGTAGTGCACCTGACCAGTTCCGATGACAAACAAAGAAAATATATCAAGAATTATTATTGGTCAATAATTGATATGGTCGCGGTCAAATAAATTTTTGATCACCGAAAGGAATTTTTGTTTTGTTTAATTAATTAATATCAAGTCATTTTTATTTCACTATGTGTGGACATGGAACACATAGTTGTGCAGGTTATTTAAAAAATATAAATCTATACTTCGGAGAGCTTTGCGGGAATGTAATTTTTATAAATGTTATGTCATACACTACTATGATGCAAAAGTTGATGTAAATTAGTTAATAAATAAGAATAATTATTGACTCAAAGAAACGTAGTCTCGACTGAATATTGTTAGATTTGGCTGCTTGAAAAAAAATACCCAATAACCATAAAGGTGAGGTTTTTATGAAAACATTTTACGTCAATCACCACATACTTTACTTACATTTTTTTTTTTTTTATCATAGTCACAAGCATCAATAAATACCATTAGGTATATATTTGAATTTTTATCGCCTTATTTCAGAAATTACAAAATAATCAAACCTGATAATCGTATACGTCAAAACGAATACAAGTTTATTATATGATACATCAATACATATTAATAATACAAGTTATCGTAATGGTTATTAATAAAATTAATACAAATATTTTAAAATTATTTTTTGTAGAAAAGTCCGGATTGCTTGACAACGATTACAAATAACCATGAATTACAATGCGTAATTTCAAATAAAAGTTACCTAGTGGGAAAATACTGTACAACTTTAAAAATTATAATAAACTAATTATTTAAGTTAAAAATAAATACCTATCTAATATTTCAAAAGATTCAAATTTATGATGCTACCTTTTCTCTTTATATGAGTACTTTGTTCCGTCAATATTTTTAATTATACAACATTCTTTCCAATTCAATCATAAACTCTTTATTTTACTTGTCCGTGGATTAAAAATTTTAATTAGTTAACACTAGTCTTCAAAAAGTGATCATTTCACATATTTTGTTTAATAGATTATAATAATATATATTAATTACACATTTCTCAAATGCCAGATAAAATATTTCCTATTTTGTAACAGTTTGTAATTAGTTGAGATCAACTTAAATAATACGTATTCTACGGAAAAATAGCCTTTTGGAATAAAAATCATGTGCCTGAACGCCATGAACTATTTTATACGAAAATAATACTTCGACCCACGTGCGTGTACATATTATAATAGCGTATGATGATGATATGCCATTTCAGCGTAGTCACCTCTATATGAATACAAACAGATATTTTCATATTTTGTATCAAGAAAATAAGATAACAGTGATTATTTAACGATTTCTATGTGAACTATATTTAAATTACGTATTATCTTTTTAAATTATAATTAACCATTTTCTATAATAATATATTATAATAAAATACTGGGGATGTACTGGTGTATTATGTAATCCTAATTATTATTTAAAAATTTATTGCAGTTTATATCGTGTTGGATATTACATTTATTATTCCAAACTGCTGTAACACAATGGTAATCACCGTGAATAATTTCAGCACATAATCATTGCACAATAGAAATAATAAATTAATATTTAATGATAAAAAATGTAACTCATAAATAAGGAACGGATTTTATTGTAAATACATATTTTTATTGGAATGAGATATTTTTAATCTGATAAAAAATGTGCACGATTCACATCATTCTTATTAAAATAAGCCCAATTTTATTTTACATATTTTTACATATTTGGTAAATAAGTACATATTTTAGTACTTATTTTAGTAATTTCAAATTTTTGACGTCTTTAAACATCTGTTTCGTCTAAATTAATAAGATTAGTAATTTTCGACGACCACCAAATATTATCGTTATCTAAATGGCATTTACGTACTAGTTCAGTACCTCTTGTTAATGTCTGACGATATAAATATAAAATAAGGAAGTAGTACCTACATTGTCGAGTATGTAGGTACTCGGCAATCATCTTTAGTAGCATTTGTAGTTTCTATGTCCTTAAAACGTAATCTCATATACTAGTAGACGTCTAATTTATAATTTTAAAATGCCAAAAGTTGTGAAATCGAAATCAAAAGCGAATTTTTATTTAAAAGAGTTTTCTAACGAAAAATTTAAAAGTGATAGAGAAATCTTATTCTGTTCATGCTATAAAAAGGCAGTATCAGTAAATCAGCGTTTTTCAGTTACTCAACATATATCTAAGTAAATCTAAGCACCAACAAAATAGATATTCAATAGAAGAAAATAGAGAAATTGAATTCATTCCTTCTAATATAGTGAACATGAATTACGCCCCTATCACATCTATTGACGTAGAACGTTCTTTTAGTCAATACAAGAGTATTCTCCGACCAAACCGTCGCAATTTTCCATTTGCAAACCTTCAACAATATGTTGTTTCTCATTGCTTTGTTCCGGAATAATAGTTTTATATACCTACATCGTTTGTAATACTTTTATTTATAAAATTTTTTTTTTTTGGAATTTTCAGTACCTACTAATACATTTTTCGATTTACATATTTTTAATTTTTTTTTACATATTTCAATAAAATTAATTACATATTTATGTACATATTTTGATTTTTTTATTACAATAAAGTCCGTTCCCTACTCATAAATAAGACCAGCGGCGTCTCTGAAAAGCTTCATTCTTGATTATTTCGCGCATCGAAAACTTTAACATTATGCGTATTACCTTTGTATGTTTTACTCGAAGACGTTTAATTTTGCAACTGTTATAATTATTATTTCAATAAATTACAATTAAGGAAAAATATGCTGAATATTATAATCTTATATATAGTCGGGAAAAAAGTAATAAAAAGACAATTAATAATGATTTAAATTGATATTTATTCAATGGTTTTAGTTTTTGAGAATCAATTATTAAACAGTGACAAAACCTTATTTATAAACAACAAACATAATAATTCGATGGCATAGAGCAAAAATGTGTAGTACCTTGGTATCTAACTTTTTCAGAAAATTCATTTCAAAAACTTTTATAATTATAGCTTATGTTGGAGAAAATAATGATGACTTTTATATGGTGTAATATTTGTAGTTCGTTCTTGCCTTCTTGGTTATTTAATATACACATTTTAAGTATATTTTAAAATTATATAGAATTAAAACAAAATGTAAAGTTTAATTTAACTTGTTTTCAAAACAGAGTTCACTAAATACACTTAAAACATTTGTATGTATTTTAGCAATATTATAATATTCAATATTTGAGCTGTTAAAATGTTGTAAGTGTACACTTAATACATAATTATTGTAAATAATCAATCATATTATATTCAAATGCGCTTTACTTATGTACTTAACGCATTTATATGTTTACTAAAATATCTAGTATTGGTACTAACCTCTATTTATTATACTCTTTCTATCGTATAAAATAATGACTATTTCACATAATACATTTTTATAGTTTAAAAACAATATTCTTTTATCTTTATTGAATCATGCACTAAACTTAATTTTGTTGAAAATAAACTTGCACATTTTTATTCTAATCCATCAGTACATACATACAATAATTAAAATATTTTATTAATATCGCCATGACGCCATTGCATTATGTACGAAGAATCATGATTAAAAGTTTTATTTCAACGTAAAAAACAGTGTGTCTAACCGCAGTGCTGCTGTTCCTCATCATCTATTTCCAGCCGCCGACCAAGATGTTTAGAATGATGATAATTCAATTACCTACCAATCAGTTTTATTTTATTGATTTTTCGACTATCGGACACTTGAACACACATTTTAATTGCCGCTTTTCTTCGCAATAAAAATAACTAATTTAATCTAAAACGTGATAAGTGATTACTGATCAGTGATAACTTACGATTTCTCATGGGAATCATTTGAAAACTTTTTGTTTCTTTTACCGGTGTGACAATCATGACGAATAAGCGAAACGCGTGCAAGCAATATGTCTGCTATGAGTGATTCCTCCTACCACCAACTTTCCTCTTTCCACCATCTATTTCACACGTCTCATTTATTCTGTAGACGTAAAATTGACTGTGAATAATCAATGTACCCTCAAGAGTCGCTGAAGTTTGTTTACGTGAAGTGTACACTGTCTTACGTTTCTGACAACAACTTATTATTTATTGACAAAATGTACAAATAATAGATCACAACGTAATGCACAGCAGCACATCTCATAGATGATAACAATATAACGTAAAAAATCCACAGCATAATGTTATTGTAATCGTATAGGACTTTACGTATAAATAAATGCGCATTAAATACTACAATATTGAATAGTTGTTTTGCATAGTTTACCATGTATATGAGGTAATATTAATTATATTCTATTTGTAAGATTATAATTTCTTGAGAAGTGTATAAACCGCAACCTCATCCCAGCTATTTACCACGCAATTACTAACTTTATTCATATTCGGTTGGCGATGTTTCTCTAAGATCTTATCATGGTTTTGCCTTAGACGTGCAAGACGTTCCCATTTTTTTTTCTCGGAAAAATAACTTCTCCCTAGCGTGATAATGTGTAAGGGTATAACCATAGAGTGTACATAATAATATAATATAACTATTATGCGCAATGCGCATGTTATTTTGTACTACACAAAAGCTTAAAATTAGAGGTGAACCAATAATGACTTTTGTGATACCCAATAAGCCAATTTTTGTAGCAATTATAAAATCTATGTTTGAAATTTAAAACCAGTAGCCAATATTGAATGTAACCAATATGGCAATATATCAGTTGAAAACTCAATTCCATTACTAACTATTTAGTTAACTTTGATCCTAATCCTAACCCTAATCATAAACTCTGCAAAATTTGATTTGATTTAATCGTTAATAACTATCGAATATGGGTAAAATGAGTGATGACATAACGTTGAGAACTTTTCATATTTCAAACGTATACTAACAGTGGTGCAAATATAGTGGGGTGCTAGAGGTTTTGAACTATCCCTTATTTTTTAGGTCAATCATTAATAATTACAGTGATACATAATAAATTTCATGTTTTTTAAATTATGAAATATTGTACGAACTAAATTTAGAACTAGGTATTTTGATCATGACTCATATAAATCATATCACGATCACAGTTCCTAAAGTTTATGGGCAATTACTGATACAGAACACATTATAAGGTATGTGTATTGATACCTTAAAAATTAAATATCTAAAATACAATATAACATAACATGAAATTATAGAATATTTTAGTTTGTTTAAAATTGAATCCTTTAAAATATTAGAAAAAAAAAATTAGAAAGGATCCCCAATACTCACAGGATTTTTATTTAGATTTAAATAAATATGATATATTTAATATCAAAAAGATACTTCCTTTAAATTGTAATTATTAAAAAAATTAATTTTAACATACAAATTTAGTGATTTTCTTTAAATACTGAATAAAAAATGTGACCAATGATTATTAATTTAAGTTATTTCAAAATTGTGTTTAAATTAAAGAGATTATTTTATTATTGTTTATTTTATTTCTTGATATAAACTAGTGAACACGCACACATTAACAATGAAAAATAAGTTAATTAAATAAATGTACTTCCAAAATTAATACATAAAATAAATAGAATAAAATAAAATAAACTTTAGATTGGTAATATATTGATAATTTGGAATACATTATAGTAGCTAAGTTTTATAATATTTTAGTATCCAAATCTAAGCCATTTAATGACATCCATGATAACTTTATTGAGCTCAAATAGTCCTCCTGAAAATTATCTAATAGGACAATCTTCAATAATATGGTTAGATGAATGGATTTTGTGTCTGTAGTAATTCCCTTAGCCTCATTGGTGTATCATGTATCCAGTACGTGTTCTGAATCTGTTTATTTCTAACCATTGTCAGGGTTGCAACGGTAAATCGCTTCCATGCAGTGCACCCCAGGCGACTTCTCAGATAGCTAAATGTTTCTCACTATACCGACTACCGTTCTCCGTAGGTATTATTCTCACCTAACTAATGGATTTAGACACACTCACTTACATACCCATAATTTATTATTGCTAATTTTTTAGGAATGGAAGAAAATGTATACACACAACTAACGTAAGACAGAGCTCAAACGAAAAATATTTATTGATTAAAAGGTACATTGCACTTTTCATTTAAATATATGACATTTTTACACGTTTGTACATATTTATAAACTGAATACGACCAGTATAATAAGCGTATTGTGCCAAATGACAATCACATCTGAATAAAATTGTTATTAATCCTGAATGAACTCCTGGAATAAACTTATAAATTGTATAAATTCTGTAAGTACCTCCCGGCTACCATATGCTTTTATTAAAATACTTACACACATCACGTGCCCACAAGCATACGCACATACACACACAACATATTTATATTAGGAACTTGTAGGGATATAAATTGTATCCTAAAGTTATAAATCATCGTTTGATTGACAGTTGTCTTTTCAAGAATTGTAAGCTAGGGTGCATTTTTGAGTTGTGCAGCAATAATGATTTGAATTGGTAAATCAAACGCATTAAGACAATTGTAATTTGTAATTATGCCAAGTCCATATGCACACTGATTCGTATAAATGGACTGCAGTATAGAGTTGACATCAAGAAGTAATTATAATAATTATGTTTACATGAATAAATATACCTATATTATTCACAAATCCATGTGGTCATAACTCGTAATACAATTTGTTGAAGTAGATAAGCTAAATGTAACTAACAGGAATTTTAGAAATTGCAAGTCGTACGATTGATCAAAATCAGTGGACACAGTGTATTATAATGCTAATATCTAAAAATTGTTAAATTTCTGTATACTTGACTACATGACGTGAACTGAATAATTTATTATAATATATCGTTAGCAAAATGTGTTCGTAGTTATTTAATATGAAAAAAACAAACATGTAAGTTTTTAGAGAAAATTATACATCGTATAAGAAAAACCTTATATAAAACATAAAAACACTATCGTTATAACGATGTCAACAAACTATTTTCATAGACTAATTTTTTTCGCTTTTGTGAGCACACACACACACACACACACACATATGAGTAGATAAAAAATATGCATGTGTGGATGTGACATTACCTATATACAGTACCCACCAAATGACGCTCTATTCTTAATCTCACGTGTATACGTTCGCCAGATTGCTTGTAGCAATAATCGGTTATTGTAATTCGTAGCCTACGGGCCGCGTACCTGTACGGATATGCGTTGTAATAAGAATTTAGTGTTTGGTTCTATTTGAATAATCAGCAAAGAAAAAAAACAAGATCAAACAGAATACGTTATTATATGTAACAAAATGGACCAAACGAGTTGGGTGCACAGGTAAAAAATATACATAAATGAATTTACAGCCGCTCTTATTGTCAACGGCACCAGATTTTTTGTTTCACGAAATTACATTAGCTGGACCCCGGTGATTTTATATTGCACCGTGAAATAGATGCAGGGAGGAGGAAGCAAGTATTACGTAACATGGTGTATAAGTTTTCCCTTGTCTTCAAAATTATGAAAAGTTTCATTTTTATTTTTCTTATTTTTTCTTGACAAAGACACATTATATACACTATAATTTATCGTCTTGTTTTTTTCCAGCTCTAAACAAAACAATAATTTTTCGGCATAACATAGATAAAAATTTAGTCAAAACAATACATTTGGTAGTATGTTATTGCTACAAATTAATCATTTTCCATCTGATTATCAGATCATGATCAGGGTATACCTTTCGTTATTGAATAACATTTTTTTTTCTTTTATACGACCTATAAGTTAACCAAGTATACTATAATTCGTTCCAGTTTATTTTAAAACACTATGCAATTTTTTTAGGTGCCAGAATTTCAAATTTCCAGTAAACAATGTTTGATTCAATTATCTGATGATTTACTTACTTATTTTTTTAAAAATAATAATATAAATTAATAGACATTGAGATAACTCGATGTATGATTAAGACAATAAATATGACATTCATAGAATGAATTCTTTAGTCGAGGAAGTCAAAATATCGCTCTTTAATTATAAAGAACAGTAGTTTCAAGAAGTATTATGTTAAATAATTTAGCTCTTGTTGTTTAACAATAGGGTTTCATGATCTGTTTTTATTTAAAATAGTTTGTTTAAAACTGGTAGACTCTTTTAATTTTACAGAATACAGTTTGGTAACGACTAATGCATTTTAATGTTAAAATATTGATAAATCGGCATAAACAATTACAAACAATAAATTAATTTATAGAACCATCGGCTTATCTGTTCGAACTTTAGAATAGTAAATTTTAAAATGCATCTATTAATTTCCAATGTGGACGTACAACTCCGAGAAGCGTTAGATTTCAAACATACCTTAAATGGGTACAAATTATTTTTTTTTTCGATATTTTACATCTTATACTGAAGAACGTTCAGTCATATTTATAATGAAATCTTTCATTAAAACTTGCACAATGGCACTGAAATAGTATACTTAATTACCATTATGCGGTATCGTGGTATACTGGTATAATTACTTTTTAAAGTCCTTCCATGTGCCATAATAACCGGACTTTTTTAATTGACGATCTCTTCCCTTGCACTCTTGAAAAACTCTTTTCTTATTCTGGTGCAAAAATCTTGACGAAGAATACATCAAAATGTTCAACACAGTAAATAAATTAAAATAGCATTAAGAGTGAAGCACCTTAGAATGATTTCTTCACAAGTAAATAACTATTGTCAATCGTTTATATCTATACGTTCTCAATTATTCCATTTCCAACGAAACTACAAAATGAATGCACTAAGTGTATTAATTTATTAGTCAGTTGAACGAATAAAAATTATACAAATAGCCGTGCGCAATTGGCTACCAATACGTAACATACGTCGGTAATTTACATGACGTTTTGGCCAGGTCACATAAACGTCCTGTAAAGGACTTACAAAGCCTGTTAGTGCGTTAATGGTTCTGTAAATAAAACTGAGTGTTATTGGCTCTGTAAATCATCGGATACCTAACCTGTAAATTACAGATTGGATAACAGTTTTGTAACTTTTACCTACACGCCTAAAGATACTATAATATTTATAGCCGTGTTGTTAACATGCAAGTATAGTGATTACGCTTTTGCCGCCGATGTTTTATTGATAATATAATAATAAACACTTACATCTATTAGTAATATAATGTAAGCAATTTAACGTACATAAACAAAAAATTATGTACAAGTGTCTCTCGGAGTTTTATACTATGTAATGTTGCAATAGTAATGTTTGAAAACACCGAGAACATTTTATTTTTTTGTCTTATACGGTTGGGATTTGAATGATTATGCAAATACATATTGGCCACTTTATTTATTAAAATTAACAATACGTTGGATTTTTATACAAATTAATCAAACTCATTTAATGATTCGACCACTTTATTACATATTATGTATTTATTTTTTTTCTGTAAACACAAAATATTTAGCCTGTTTTATTATAAATATAATAACTATAAGACTTCTACACCGCTTGTGTTTGAACATACATTGCGTAATTTTGCACGTCTCAATATATCTCGTGTATTACACATATGTAGTTCATATTGCAAGAGAGGCTTTTATAGTATTGATAATTTTATCAAACATACACCGAGACAACTAATGTTTAGTATGTCATATATGCATCATACACGCACCAACTTTTAATTTTATAAATTTGTGCGTATAAAAAAATGAATACCTATTTCATAAGTGCTAAAGTTTTCAACCGTAAAGAACATTTACAAAGACACACCAGGCTGTATGGTGACAACCTATGCACAGTGACAACAATTGTTCATGTGGATAATGTTCAACATTTTCCGGTCGACGTACCAAGAAGACATATTAAAACTTTTCATGGTATGTACATTTATCAATTATTATATTATTTTTCAAATAATATGTAAAAGGCCATTAAGTCTACTATAAAGCTTTTCAAAGCTCTTAGAAAGAATAATTATACACTCTAAAAAATGATACCACATCATTAATTTTGAATCAAACCTTTCTTACCAACTACAACGAATTTCCAAAACCATAGTAAACGGATTTGGAAATACAAAATACACTACTACAGCTTACATCAACATATCACCAGCTTTCGACAAAATATGACACCAAGTACTTACATATCTCAAAAAATAAGAACTCTAAAACTACCAATATACCTTTACAAAACTGTTATGTAAATCTTATTACAAATAGCAATTTCCAAGTTAGAATAGGATCTGACATTTCATAAGTAGAACAAAAAAAAGCGGGGGTTTCTCAAGATTAAGTCGTAGGATCAACGTTATTTACTGTACTGGAATACCATCCCCACAGTACTGTCAGTTGGCAATATTTGCAGACAACACAGCAATAATCACACAAAATAATTTTCAATAAAAGACCTATAAAACTCCCACGACACATTACCCCGTTTGTTCCTAAAATGAAAATTTATGCCAAATCCTTTCAAAGGCAAAACAGAGATATTTACCTTAGAAAAATACACGAATCCAACTCTAATTCAAATTAATAACCAAGGCATTTAATGAAATAGTAAGAACGATTCAGTGAAATACTTAAGACTACACCTATATAAAACTAAATTGGAATACTCATATGAACAAAAAACTAAACCAAGGATATACTAGAATGAAAATACTATACCTCTTATTAACCCATAGCTCAACCTTACAAATTAAATGTTCTCTATTACTATACTCGGCAATAAAATTCTGCTCCTAACCTACACATATGTATCCCCAGCTTAGGCAGCTGCCTCCTCAATAAAAATCAAAAAACTTCAAATTCTCCAAAACAAGTTCTTAAGAATAACACTAATAAAGGCTCCTTGGTTCATACTAAATAGACAACTACATAATGATACGGAATAACCCGTATTTTTAACATGAACAACACAATAATAATAAAAGTTCCAAGAAAAACTAAAAAAAAACTGAAGGCGAACACTCCACTACAAAATTGGAAATAACCCGGACTAAAACTACGGATACCACAGGAAATCTTCCTGAAAGTCCAAGAAGATCATCCTGACTTATAAATTATTGTAGTTATTGTAAACATTAATTTTTAAAAATTGGTAAAAATACTCAGTGTATTGAAATAATTAATTACAACACAAAACTAATTAAATTAAAAAACAATTATCATAATCGTTTTTTCTTAACTATCATGTTTTTGCTTTAAATTAATGCTATCAATTGGCATCAAACATTTAGACTGGTTCATCGAATGAAATTAATTGTGATTTGTAGCATAAAGAGTTCGACGAAAAAGTATATCAGTCACACAGATTGACAAACTTGAAAATCAATGTAAGAATTTTTGATTATTATGAAAACTTTTTATTCGTGATACTAAAAATATATGTATAACTTATATAGGTATATATTTTATGTTAAATTTTAACAAATACACGAGGATTAGTGTGGTTACATGGTCTGGTTTAAAACATATTAATGCAGCATTTAAGGGCTTATGCAATCCGTACATTACGATTACATTATTAAGACAGGTCAACCGGCACTGTCGATATCTATTAAATATTAATAACAATGATGTAATTAAAAATGCTATAGTTATAGACTACACAGCACGCAGATTGTCTTAATTTTTTATCCGTTGATTTTGCATAAAATAACGATGTATTAAATATTATTTAAAAAGATACTTACTTTAATTTTTATTTTATAGTACTACCATGTAACGTTAGAACGTTATCAATAAATTATATAAAAATAAATTCTCAAATCTAATCGCACCGTAGTGAATTTTTCTGTAAATGATATTTTTATCATTTAAAAAAGTTAAAGAATGCTTCCTTGTTTTTTTTTTGCCTCTTTCTATCCTAGAGTATTCACCATCAGAGAAAAACATTAGACTTTTTTAAGCTAACAGCATGGAACACGCACACATACACACACACACACACACACACACACACACACACACACACACACACACACACACACACACACACACACACACACACACACACACACACACACACACACACACACACACACACACACACA
>JAIPRK010001492.1:0-61174 GCA_025469195.1 Chaitophorus viminalis
ACACACACACACACACACACACACACACACACACACACACACACACACACACACACACACACACACACACACACACACACACACACACACACACACACACACACACACACACACACACACATACACAATTGTGGATGACGACGGATGGTGAATGGCCACTGGGTGCCCGGACTTCTGGGTGGTCGCGTGCTCCATCGTCGTCGTCGTCGTCGTCGTGTGTGGCTGTAAGAGCGCGCGCGCGCCGGCTCACTGACCGAGTGCGCGCGCGCGCTTTCCCGCGTTTGCCAATATTGTTGACGTGCCGCTGCGGACCGGCCACCCTCTTAACCGAATTATAAACACACTCTACCACCCCGTGACACCGTCCACCGCACTCGACGTACGCCAACACCGCTACCGTAAGTCGTGTGTGTAGAGTTGTATTTTTTATTTGGTTTTATTGGACATCTAGGGGTACATTTAAATCACGGTTATCTACTCGTAGTGGATAACCGAATGATTTAAGTATAATAACAATTAAGAAAAGTACATAACGTCCAAATTCACAATTGCAGAGGCTAATTTCTTATTCGCAGAATAGTAGAGTACTAATAAAAATGAGTAATTATGATAATATAAACAACAACAACAACAACAACAACAACAAAAGTTGTTTATAAATTAATTTTTCTTCGAGAAAGCAGTATGCAGTATAATATTGTCGTTGGTCGTCACTACAGTGTAAACAATTTTATTTTAGAAAGAAAAAACTATAAACGATTAAATGATCACGGGAAAAATAGGACATCTATATGCTCTCTTTTACTCCACCTCGAAAAATAAACTAGTTAAGTGTCTCACTCATTATACAAGACGTCATTATGACGTATTTAACTAATCTTTATATAGGTTGTTGCGTTTACATTTATAAAATATTTATCATAAGTATTTAAAAATTTGAACAATATTTGAGAGACTGTGAACCAGCGTTATGACCTAGGTGTAGGTGGCTACGGTACGTACCTATAGTAGCTATAAAACAAATTAACCTCTGTCCAGCGTATAATTACGAAAAGGACGGTAATATACATATATTATATATATATATATATATATACCTAGGTATACAGTACCTATATTAGGTAATAAATCACACGTCAGTTCACCACAATTTTCTTGTATTTGGTTGTTAATATTTTCAATTTTTCATATACACGTATACAAGTGTATAGTATTTAAGTGTTTCTAACATCACCAAACTTTGTATACTTTAAAACATTTTTTTCATGTTTGGATTAAAACAAGTAATAGTAATAATATATTATGACATGCGATCGTTTTTCTCTCCGAACGTCTGGACAAAATCTCTTTTTCCGTCTTTATTACTTTACGAGTAAAGTCACTCTGACAAACACACACGCCACATAATTACACACTAGGTCATCCGGTCACCCGGGACGACAGCGGCGCGGGGTGATACCGTGTGTATACCAATTATCATTATATCGACACCCACGCTGCGCGTTTACCGTCGTTTGTTTATAATTACGCCCGACACCCGCAGACGTTTACATAGAGCCAGCCGCCACCGAGTTTTATTATAATACAATTCACAACAATATTATAATAATTCATCAATTTTTTAAAATTAATGAATGCAATAACAAACAAAATATCCCACAAATAATGTAATTAACTCCGTGACTATGTGTGCATGATAATCATGTTAGTATGTTATTCTAAACGGCCGTGCGCGAATATTTACATGTCGATTTTCATCCCGGAAATATAGCGGAAACTTTCGATTAACATAATATATTATATTATAGTTTTTTTTTTTTTGATAGGGAGATTTTGGCATCGTGGACATTATATCTCAACGATTATTTTATGTAGACTCAATTACGTGTTAAAGTTTGTGAGGGAGTAGTAGCGGCATATTCTCACCGAACGGCTGTGCCGCCCGGAATCGAACCGGTGACCGTGCGATTACGCACAACCGCCTTATACCGCTAGGCTATGATATATAGTACTTCAAATATTATAGTTATATTGTACACGTATACACAGATATTTCTATACAGTTTATACAGTGATTGGCGTACACACCGTTTCGCAGTATATAATATTATTATTATTAATATTATTATTTTTCATTAGGTAATCCGCGGCAACTGAGGCCTTTGGATGTTGGATGATTTTTAATTGATTGTTATTGTGAGAACGGTGGGTTGTTTGGAACACGTTTGTGTATATGTGGCATGGTTAACGTCGCTAAAAACCCCGATGGTCACCCATCCGGTTTTAAAGCACCAAACGGTGCTTAACCGCAGCACTGATTAGCGATTGCGGCTAACCACTCCGCCACGCTATGCCACATAATATTGTTATAATCGGTGTTGGGAGTATTTCAAAAATGTAGTCAATAATCGCCGCGCAGTGTATAATTAAATAAATGCCATACGCGCCGTGATATGAAGTCTTGATTTTGAGTTTTTGTTTTGCGTTACAAGCAAACAGAAGTCGACCAAATAAATCAAAACAGAGTTTTAAAAAAATTGCACTTCAACGTACCTATATATAAGTTCTAGGGATGGGCATCAAATCTAAATATCTGAATTTTCCGAATATCCGAATATTCAAATCCTGATTTGAATTAAATTCATATCCGGATTTTCCGAATTATCCGGATTATTCGGATTATTCAGATTAATTAATTATTTTTATTGCTAAGCACAAAACAACACTGGTAGTTGAATGCATCAGAAATATAATATACCCGTTCAAACATGTATGTTAATGAATTTAAATTTAAAAATGAGACATCGAACAGCAAAATTGAATTGAATAATCCGGATACTCCGGATAACCTGTCAAATCCAGATTCACTAAATTCGGATTTGAAAAATCCGAATAATCCGGATTTTTTAAATCTGGATATGCCCACCACTAATAAGTACCGTATATTATAATTAGATAATTTAGATAATGGATAAAACACAAAAAAACCGGAAATGAGATAACGATTAAATGGGTTACGATTTCACAAAACCACTAATAGGTACGAGATATATAGAAAAATGTTTAGTACCTATGTATACCTTAAATGTAAAAATGCAATTTAATGATAAATGAGTAGGTATACCGTATATTATTATTTGAGAATAATATGTATAAATATATGGTTAGTTATAGTTCTTCGTGGTGGTCCGAATAGATGTGTTGGTTAACGCCAAAAGTAATTTTTAAACAAACGGACCGGTAAAAAGTTATTTGAAAGTCATGATGACATGGATAAGTATAGCTACATTATCATAAATATATATATTATAATAATTTAATTGTAGGTAATCGACAATGTTTGAAAAACAAAAACAATTTTTAAGTATCCTATCACTTCACTTCTTAGATAAATTCAAATTTAAACGTTTTCCGTAATTACACCTACGCTAAAACACCTACACTAAAATATAATATGTATTATCACCAATAATCATATCTATAATATCTATAAAAACAAACAACAGTATACGACCACCGTCCGACATAAATATCTCTTTCGCTTTTAAGATTGTATAAGATCTAGGTACTTATGCTTACTTAAGTACTCTATAACGATGAAAGACTACTATATCGGCCGTTTAGTAACACGTACCTATCTATGGTTGTATGGGTCCTGATTTGATATAATAAGTTTGCGTAGTAATCCTCTCCATCAACCACCACGGAATCATCACAGCCTTCCATATGTGTGACAGAGATAGAAAATCACAACTTTTTCAATCTAGGTACTTAATTTAATTTGATGTTTTATAGTTTACTGAAGATAATCACTATACTTTTATATAATTTCAAATAACAGGAAGCGAAAACTGACGACACATGAGTCCATAGGGCAGTTGCACCATTCTCAACGTTTCTTCTGACGGAACTGCAATGTAGTAATGCGTACCAATGTTTTGTAAGAAAATCAGTACAAGTAACTGTCGATTATTGTAAATGTTATTTAAAAAAGAAAAAAACTACCCAAGACATCAGTGTCATCAAAACATATTTTGTTGTATAAATCTGTATATAAGCCAAACATATGAGACGAAACAAAATTCGTCATTTAAGGGTTCTGCCGTTACACAAATAATCGTGAGTACTTTTACATACTAATGACCGGTACCTATATTTATTTCTCACTATAAGGAATGTGCATAGTTTATAAAATACATGTATATCATAATATATTAATAAAGTGGCATACACACGGGGAGGAGGGTTTGAGTATTCAACCCCCCCCTCTCATTGGCTTCTGTTCATAAGTTGTATAAAAATGGCTAAAAAATAAAAATTGTAAAATGATTTATTTTCACGTTGTATTTATAAAAAAAAAGTTTTAAAAATTAAAGATAAATGAATTACTATGTGATCGTTACCAATGAGTTTCGATAAACAATATTTCATGGATAAACGGGTATTCGAAATTATATATTCAATATAATCAACCCATTTTATTGTTGACTATAAATGAGTGATCTAAGGTCGTCCAAGATTATTGGGAATTAATGACCATGTGTCCTACTAATATTTTCAATTATCAAGGTTTTGAACTTGCAGGTCGATTGGAAACTGTTATTTTATGTTTAAATGTTTTGCTACTTAAAATTCTAGAATTTATAAACATTTTCTGTACAATTTTACAAAATGAAACTTTATTTAGGACAGATTTTAGAACTATTTCTTTGACTTCAGAAATGGTCATTGATGAGTTGGAAAGAAAATCTAGGAAATTAATTATTGTTCTACAGAAAAAACAATTTTTTAAATATAAACCAGTTTTAGAAAATATGTGCGTACGTCATTGTATTAATATTTGAACGTATATGATCCTTATAATATCGTTTGATGATTTGGATGAAAAAATAAATATACGAATATAAATTATTAAAAGTTTTAAAATTTTAAAATCGTAGTTCCAGCTGCAGGGGAATAAAATTTGAAACAACACACTCGTGTGTTGTTCGATTGAACAATATTCAAATCTAATTTTTTTCTTCATTATTTTGTTCTAAAGTTTATCCGTGGAGGCTTGGGCACACGATATTATATGCTTGTGGTATATATTCGAATGTACAGAATTAATTGGTCCTATATATCTCACAGCAATTCAGAGCTGTAAGTACGACGACAACGTATTCGAGGTCCATAACAAAATAAGGAACACACACACACACACACACACATGAAATGTAAATGACAAATGTATAATACAGACAAGTTACTATAATGTACATATTATAAGC
Organism: Chaitophorus viminalis; assembly: GCA_025469195.1. Taxonomy (NCBI): domain Eukaryota; kingdom Metazoa; phylum Arthropoda; class Insecta; order Hemiptera; family Aphididae; genus Chaitophorus; species Chaitophorus viminalis. The sequence goes on from JAIPRK010001492.1 coordinate 5,271, forward strand.
ACGAGTGTGGTGTTCATATATCGTTCGAACAAAGAACGTATGGCACAAACGTAATAATAATTAATCGCTGTTCCAATAAAATATAATACATGCCGCCGACTATGTATGCAAATCTCATGTGTGTGTATGTGCGTGTGAGTGTACGCATACTTATATGCATAGATTATAATATAGTTATAATAATAATAATAATTTTTTTTATCTTTTATTAATACATAGACGATAACGTCATAATAATATACCTCAGACGATTATTGCAGCGATCGCGTTGTGTATGTATGATGTATACAATGTGAGTCGTGAGTGGGATCGCAGAGGATTGAAGAGACGTGGTAAATATAAATATTATATTATATCATGTACCTGCGCAGAGGCAGAAGTAGGTACGTATATAATATTTTACGCACCACGTGTACACGACACCGACTACAATAAATATTGGTTAACGATGTTTGTCGGCGCCAAAAGGCAGAACGCGCAACAAAATGGCGGCCGGCTCTCTTTGATGATCGGCAGACCGCCGCCGCTGATCTCCGGCTTACACTAATCAAGACATTATTACAAACACCTATATGCCGTGCACATCCCCCGGACCAAAAATCGATAAATAGGTAGGATACACACAACACGTATATACATTACTTACACGTACCTTCCTAGATATTAAAAATACACACACACGCACACACACACGGTACACGCATTATAGACGAACCGGGTATTGTAACGGATTTTGATTATACGTTAATTAATATTTAGTTATTCTTTAAATACTAATCGAAGGGACTCAAACATTTACTATGCGTAATATACTACATACTACCTATTACACCTACATTTGAAATAATCTTAAAATAAATGTGCTTTTTGCACATTATAATGGAAAATAATGCAATCTACAAAATATATGTTTTGTACCGTGGATATATGATGTTTAATGCAAAAAATCCTGGAACAATGCCTATTTTAGTAAAAATGTGTTAAATTAGTGATAATATTATACTATACAATGTATAGGTGTGTGGTATACTGATGTTCCTTTACGAGCGATTGGCACAAAAAGATTTGGTCAGCTGAACTAATTAAATATTTGGACGTGATGCTAATCAACTTGGGCAGGTCCATGAGAAAGCAAAAACACCCTGATGAACAAAGGACAAAGCATATAAAACGGCTGCCGATCAGCACCGAAATCAGACGTTTCGATAGGCATTCAACCATTCGGTTGCATAACTCTACCAGTTATTTTGTCATTAACGTTTTACTCAATAAATATTATATACTTCCTTGTTATATGTTGATTTATTTAGTGTTGATACTGTTAACAACCGTAATTAAGTTCAGCCGACTATATTTCCGACCATGTATAGTATAATATGTATAGACACGTTACACGCATTATTTGTAAAAATCAATCATTATTTGTTTTATTTATTTATCTATTTATTTATTTATTTAATTTTAATGGGCTAAGCTCTTTTTTACAAGTATACATTTGTACATAATTTAATATTTTAAATATTTTTTTTATTACCAGGGCTTGAAATAGATTTCAATATCGATTTTAACATTGATAAAAATAGTCAAACATCTTTAAAATATCGAAATGGGAAATATTTTTAATGATATTCAAAACTTAACAATAGTGTTATTGAAGATTAAGGTGATACAATATTATAAGTGCATCTTACCAGTGACCTGATGATCCGGGCAGCTAATTTGTTGCGGTACGGTTTTTGGTGACACAATCACAATAATAATGTTTGGTTAGCACTTATGAATTATTTAGACACCAGTTTAAAAGAAACAAAGACGGACACCATAATGTGTGCGAGGCATTTCGATACCACAGCTATAGCACGAGTCCGCATCATACCATAATGTTTACGACCATGGTCTCGAGGAGCGAGAGAGAATGGAATAACATAACCGTATTTTGAAAACTATTCAAACATTTCGTGGAACGTTACCATTTCAAACACCCCATGATAGTATGACGGCAAGTGGAAACTTTTGGGATTTTCTGACCCCGGCGTTTCCTACCGTTTCACGACTCCGCGACGACGACGACGACCGCTGTCGCGTGAGATAAGTTACGCTGGCATCTGCAGGTTGGATATTGAACTCAAAACCAGGATCCAAAATTTGTTATATAATTTGTAAAAATTTGTAATCACATTCCAAAAATTTGTACTCCACCCCAAACGGTAGAAAAACGATTTTGAAAATCGGATGGTAATGTTGCATCAGCATCCGCATTGGTCCGCATTGGATCTGGTTTTGAGTTCAATATCCAACCAGCGTAACTTATCTTGTCGCCTACCGTTCGCATTTGACCGCTGTTTGTCGTATTTTTTCCGTGTGCAGAGTCTGCACTGCTGACCGCGATCGTTCCACTTATATTATATTGATTCTGTGTTCTCCGCATCATAGCAGCATATATAAAATGATAATTTTTTTAAACTCTGTATTACTTATAATACACATTTGGTCACCTATACGATCCATACCACCGCGAGCAATTACAGTTACCGCCTAGTCGTGTGTACTGGTATTGGCGAGTTAACAGTCCTCGAATAAAATAAACAATAATTAAAATACATGACAAAAATACTCATCAATAATCAAATTACTACTATCGCTTCAGTCCCATTCGTCCTAATCTTGTATTATCCGCACTAACTGCAATATACAACTATTGTAACATCAGCATCGTGTGCGATAATATATTATTTTATATTTTTTCATCGTTTCGCATCTCGCGTTTTCACACCCACAGCCAAGTTATAGGCGAACGTTTCGCCGAGCTGACGCATGTGGCGGCACACTAAAGTTTCACGCGTTGTTTAAAATAAATCACGCGAGATAAATCGTTTCGTTTTAAACCATCACCACCGCCATTGTTCCGAAGTAAGCGTTGTTGGACTAAAATGAGAGTTACTATTACTTATAATTATACTATGGTAGTGTTGTTTGATAGGTATTTAGTAATTACCAAATTTCGTATCTATTTCATTTTCTTAGAATATTGTTATACAATCCTCACGTGATGTATTCGATGGGAAATCGTTATTTTGCTGCGATAAGTTTTATTTTTACCCACACAGTTGGATCATTGAGTAATTTTTTAGTATTTTATATAAAATCATGTTTCTATATTACTTTATTATTTTCTATATTGTATTTCGTATATAGGAATTTTTACCCGAATTTTTATTCTTCAGGTATTTATATTAAATTTTGTTTATACTGATGACCGGTCAAAATATCTCCGGAAAAATATCTCTGGACAAAATATCTCCGAAATAATATCTCCGGTAAAAATATCTCCAGAAAAATATCTCTCGTGAAAAATGTATCAGAAAGAAGTATCTAAACAAAATATCTATAAATGTACACTTTAATTTGTAATTGCTTAAGATTCTGAAAGTGTATAAAGAAGCAAAGAATTTTTCAGTAATAATATTTCATAATATTTCTTCAGAATTATCTAAAGAGGATATTATTTTTCATACTTGTAATAGGTAGATGTTTAAATAATTTTCTTAACACATATTACACAAGTACAATAAATTTGTGATTGTATATTGTTACTTATCAGTTATCCCCAAATTACACGGTATCTCGAGTAATAAATCGAATATGTTAGGATGGTCGAATCTTTTAATTTTTTTTAAATGTATACCATTTCAATATTATACCTAATCAGATTTATACTCATTCGTACTCAATGTTATAAAATGAAATGATATAGATATTTTATTTAGATACTTCTTTCTGATACATATTTTGTCCAGAGATATTTTTACTGGAGATATTTTTTTCTGGATATATATTTTACTACCAGAGATATTTTGTCCTGGAACCGTTTATACTAAATAGTTTTTAGTACTTTATACTACGGTTCATGACTTTCATACAGACTATACAGACTATTATACAGACTATTAGACATTTGGTCACACACTGCATGTTTATATATTCTCCCGCACTATGAACATTACCAATTTTTAATTGGTATAATTTTAATAAAAAATAATAAAAAATGATAAAGTCACTTAAAATTAAAACTAAAATCGAAATTGATATCAAAAATCAATTAAATCGATAGGTACTATACAACAAAATATAACGCATAAGATTATAGAACCGTGTATTATTATTAATTGAAATCGAAAAATTTTAATTCGATTAGAAGCCTTGATTATTATACGCATTGTATAAAAGTAAAATAATCAAACTCAATTGAGTCATTCATACGCATGATTGATTAATTTAACTTGAAGTTTTGTGCATTTTTTGCAAATAAATTACTATTACATCCGGAGATAAGATTAAAAAAAAACATGATTTTTAACAGTTGCTTGATTTATTATTCAAATTCAGACATTAACATTAATCCAATCGTATTTTAATTGAACGAGGTACCTGTATGCCAACCTGTACTGCAATACAGGCACGTAATCAGGATTTTGAAACAGGTTAGAGTATCCGAACGAGATCTCTATACGCAATATTCGTTCATTCATCGGAGGAAAATAAAAATAAAAAAATCTATTTGCCGTACTCAATAAACACATCAAATATCCAAACATGTTTACTATGTAATAATATCAATAACATACGAATACAGCTTAAAAAGAAAAATCCGAGAGTATACTTTTTTAATGAATAGTGTAGTATACCACAAGGTCAAAATTGTACGGAGAAAAATTATCTGTAAAAAAACATAATATATTTGATGGTTTTTTTTTTTTTTAATAATAATTTAATAATGTCAGAATCTTGTTGTATAATTTTTTACTGCCATCGGTGCTTTTTTCTCCATATGCTCAATCCTATGTCACTGTTTTAACTTTTATTGTATGCCCATGTTTATATGCAATCGAATAGATCATCGGGAAAAGAACCCCCCACCACTTTTTAATCTAAGATTTTATACAATATGTACATTTGAAAATTACGTTGATGTTGGTGTTGTTTTTTTTTTTTGAAACAATGTCACCCTTATAAATTCAGAACTTGTCTCTGAAAAATCGATTTAAAACATTCCTAATCATTTTCGATGGAATGGGGGGATAAAAAAGGGATAAAAAAAGAAAGCAATTTAGTAACAGTATTGAGTTTGTGGCTTTTTCATTTTGGTTTTTTTTAACGTTGCACGTGCCTCTGTAATACAATGGTCAATTGTCACACATCGCCTTCTGTCCCGAAAACTAGTTTGTCAGTCAAACTCTTGTTACCTATATTATGTATCGACAATGATGTGACATTCCGATCACGGGTCTTTATCCGGTCTCCTTGGTAATAGAGAAGTCAACGACTTCCTAATGGAAGATTGTGCGTTTATGTGAAAAAAAAACAACAAACATATTTCGTCAGACATTTGTGATTTTGCTAAGCATTTGATTCCGGGAGTCCCCTTTACCGCTTTACAAAAACGTATTATTATAATTAGGCTGACCGTCATAAACTTTAAAATGTGATTTTACTCAAGTATATTGTCCGAACACCGAAAAAAACTAACAAACTATTAAGAAAAAGTATATTAAAATAGTTGAATACAATATACAAAGCACCATTATGAAAAATGTTATTATTTTAAATTTTAATCGATTTCAATCAACACTAAATATTATAGTCAAGAGGTACAGAATTTAATGGAAACCGCAGTATACTTGCAAACTTTAATACAAAAAAAAAAAAAAAACAATCAAAAAAATTGTACCATTGCCGTGTTCAACTGCTCGTGGGCAAAGGAACGTTGATAGTAATATGTCATAGAACAATACAGCACTTGATGGCATATAAATTAAGACTCAAATTTTATTATCGAATAGGTACACGTGTACACCTCTATTTATACTTACACATACGGTATAACATATTATAGTCACTAACGTTAAAACTTGTTACAAAGAAACGTGTCTAATCATCGTTTTACACGTCAGCCGCAATAATATCTTTACGGTTAATATACGGTATAATCATAGTCTGAGACGATGCCCGGCGGTTTACGAAGAGGATACACATATGATATAATGTATATAATTGTAGAATATTATTTGTGGCTCTATTTATGTATATATGTTTATAATGACCAGCCGCATTCCGAGAGAATATAATATTCGAACCGTAATAATATATCACACGAGGCGTAGGTACACCGCTGAATGTTGATTGTAGATATTCAGAGAAGTTTAATTTTATGTACACGTCATAATATATTATATACGTTATAACGCGCGTACGACACGTATAAAAAATAATACACAAGTGAATTTTATAAATTTTCGTCTCGCTCTCGTCTACACGCCGCCGCGACGATGATAGATTATCAAAAGCGTAATACACATGCACGTGTGTGTGTATTATTATATTATTTTGTATACTAACCTCAGCACTCGATAAATTGAACCAACTTTTTACAATATATATATATATATGTATATCGTACAATGTACACGGTAGGTACGTTTAGTTATTAATCGAACGGTTCGTGTCCAATTAAAATTAAATCATATAGAATATTTCTCGACTGTTGCTCTGAGCCTTTCAATACATCGACAAAACTTTCGATGACATCGCATCTTCTTATATTATATACCTGTACCTATACCGTATCAATATGCAGCAACTGTACAATTATTATATGTATGCGTTTAATTTGGGCTAATGGATTTCCCGTGTTTAACGCAAAGGGAAAATCGTAGTTCAAATATTCATGACTCTTGATCGGATATATTGTAGTCTGAGGCACGCCAATTTTTCGGGTATAGTTGACCCCGCTGATTTCGAGTAGATAATCACATTTTGAAGTAAAAGTATATTACACGGATCCTGCTGCAACTAATACTTAATATATACATTAAAAAAAATTCAAATTTAAACGGTTTTTCGAGATGAAAAAAAAATATATTTTACATACAGTACTATGCACTCTGAAATCGCATATTAAGTATTTAATTACAAAATGCGCGTAACAAAAGATGAAAACTAAATTCTGTTTTATTCTAATCATTTACATACTATTATATGCGGTGTATTCCGTGTATATATGTATATTATAATTTATAACTTACAAACTCGCTGTGTCTATAATAATATGGTTAGCAAATTTAGCTGATGTTTTCCATAGCCGATCTCTTCTCTCGGTTATTACTTATTACTATGAATTATAATTTAAGATAGTATGGTTCCCCAACAAGTTAAGATATCTCATGAATCCAACGATTCCAACGATAATATTTACTTATACTCATAGATAGTAAATTAATTAATCTATTGTCTATACTTGTAGAAAAGAGCAAATGTTAAAAAAAACAAGAGAAGTTTAGTGTTTTACATACATCCTAACGCTGGTATATGAAAAACAGTTCGAGATTTCTAACTTTTTAGTACCTGAGGGGGGGGGAGGGCGATATAAGTGCATTTCCCCCTGAGAAATTTTTTGGTGCTATAATGCAAATTCATTGTCCAGCTTAAATAATATTAATATTCACAGAATAGTTGAAGTTGACGAAGTTATTGATTTATTTGCTGTAAAAAAAGATATTTAGATTTTATTATATGATTCAGTATTTATTAATAATTTATAGTAAAGTTTCAGATTATATTATAATCATAAATATTTTGGAATTAATTTATCCCTCACCCTCAAAAAAAAAAAAAAAAATGTCTCACACGTATGCCACTGATTTGAATTAGACTTATGAGTTATATTTTTTTACTTGCCAGTTGCCTGGAATATTTATATTGTTTTTTCTATATATTAGGAAAATTTAAAAACGATTATTTGTGTATTATAAGTATACGGTAAGTTCAATTTCCCGTTTAAGAAGTTAAGACGTTGTCGTCGGTACAAAGCTTATACAGAAAAGTGAAAAATAAAATACCATCACGTAGTCAATGTAATTTTTACTATAAATGCTTCGCTCGAGAACATAATATAGTCGGGATCTATGACGCCACAGTTGATAATATCACATAACGATGATATTATGATAATGTATTCTGAAAATTTGCCATGTATGCTCTAGATCCCGCTTTAGAGAATACATTATTTCGAGCACTCGGTACATATACTTATATTATGTACGTAGTCCTACATCTCCCGTCTATTCCCGACGGCCGGCCCCCAACGTTATTATTATAACACGTCCGTACCTACATATATTTGTTTCTTTCTAAAAACTATGCGAGCTCCGGAGGGGTGTGGGGGGGGGTGGAAGTGCGACTATAGTGCCGCGACTTCGGGATAATCGAAGACTGAAAGACTGCAGAGAGAGAGAAAAAATGGAGAAAAAAACCCGTTCTGCAGCCCGCCGGACATTATATGCGTATATATATATATGTAGGTACGCCGTTGCTGCCGTGCGTGCGTCGTCGCCGCCGTTGATTTAAATGAGTCCGTCGCCGCTGACGGACAATCCGGAATTGTTCACGGACTCCCCCGACCGAAGGCGATTCCTGCAGTGCACCAGCGTATGCCTACTACGTTCCACACGGGTTGACGTGCCGCGAAGGACTTACGTCTTATGTCTATTATACACCGGTCAGGAAGCTGAGTGAGGGGAACAAACTCTGTACCGCCCACCCATTTTTCCCGGGCGATTCGTTCCGCTGCGGCTTCGTAGACGACCTCGGGTATACGAGTATATGCAGTCATCGCGGTCACATATTATAATCACGCGGTGCTTCCAGAATTACGCGCACCCCGGGTTTATCATAATATTCTGTATACAACGACGTGTACGCCCGCGTTGTCATGATTATCATTATTATCATTATTATTATTATTATTATTATTATTATTATTATTATTATTATAACCATTATGGTCCGGATGTGCCGACGTGGGAGGTCCGACCGACTATGTACAAGTATATATTCTGTAGATAATACGCATATATATATACATAGAGTTATAGTTGCAGTGGTGTAGCTGCAGTTGTCAGTCCTTCCGAAAAAGAAAAAAAAATCTTCGGACACCAGACGAAAACATAATGTGTACACGACGATATATATATAAGCTATTATCGTTATTATTATTATTATTATTATATATTCCCGGGTGTAATAGATAAATTATCGCCGATTTCCTCGGTGCGGTCCGCAAAGAATACGTTTTGATTGCGCGCGTCCGCATTGAAATCGAAATACTGGTGTTCCTGCTGCTGCAAGCCGGTGGTTCTTTTATCCGAGTTTTCTCTTCGTATATACGAGTATCTTTCCATTATTATCGCCGTGGTCGTATTCGACGTCATTACCACGGTTTATCGTGTGCGGTATTCGGGAAACCACCCTGCTAGTGTGGCGACGACACGCTTTTAGATTCTGAACGGAGTGATGGAATCTATTGATTTTACAATGATGTGTGTGTTTTTTTTTTTATATTTTTTTATTTTTTTTTTTTTGTGTCTGACGACACCTTTTTTGGCAGTAAAAAATGCTTCGATTTGCTTAAACAGCAACTTTTCTGAAAGGAAAGTGAATGTAGATGGTACTTTGGCAAGTCAAAAATCCAACTTTTTTAATATTTTTTAAAAAAATCAAAAAAAACGGGAAATTTTACGCACAATCACGTTTTAACAAAATACATTTTTTTTTAAATGCTCTAACTCAAAACCCAAAAACCGCAACAACTTGAAATTTTCACCAAATCTTTATATTGGCATTTTTTATACACGCTTAAGTTTTTAAAGTATTTTGACTTATTAATGGACAATTTAAATTTTTGATTTTTGTAAAAAAAATTTTTTTAAACATCTATGAAATTTAATTGGCTAGCCGAAAACTCTTGAAAATTTAATACAAGGTTTATAATAAGTTTAACTTATCGTAACTAAAAAATATCGGAGATCGTTTCGCTCAAATTTTTTTTATAAGCTCATAAATCTCAAATTTATATAAAATGTGTCAAAATCGCGATAATTTGCAAGTTATTTTGTAGATAAAAATTCATTAAATTTATTCTGTTCATACTTAAGGTTCAAAATTTTAAAAATAGGTTGTCCATAAGTTAATCTTCAAAAATATATAAAAAAATTTCTACTGGACTGAAAAGAAAAAATTTTATGACTGTTTGAAATTTAAATTTTTACGAAATTGCATTATAATTCAATTTAAATATAAAATACTATATTATTATATACACATTTTAGACAAACATATTAACTCTGTTCAGAATCGTTATTCGTAAACAATGATATCTGTCATTGCATTCAAATTTAACAAATCCATTGTAATTATGACCTATCCTATAAACCAGGTGCACTCCACCCCCAACTGTACAGCAAAGCGAGCCACACCCGTTCTTTTTATTTTTGTGTCTAACGATACAATTTTTAGCAATTGGATACTCGAAAATAATAACTATTGTATATACAGGCTTGAGGCTGATAACTACGGTATGCGCTCACTTTTTTTTCATAAATATCGGTAATTCTTAAGGATAACATATTTTACAAAAAAAAATAAAACTGGCACAAGAAAATCGAATTCCCGTGACCATGACAATCTACATTATAAACAGTAAAATATAAAATATATTATAAAAATTTAACTTTCATCCATTATACTAATATCTGTTGACATACGATGTTTGCGCTGCAGATATTTTTTTTTCACTTTATCAAATCCTTGTTTCTTGAACTTAGAATGTTTGGTTTAGTCAACGCAAAGCCCACCGCACCACTACATCGTGTGATACGCGACCACGGCGGCGGTGAGGTTAAACTTTAGGCCAAATACTTCGGCACATCGGCGGCCAGGAATGCAGCAGGAGCAGTACACGGATCGGCCTGTTCGAACCATGTGTATCCAATGGCTGCGCCATCGGCTAAACGCGACCGCAGCTGCGCCGAACACCATCAGGCCAAGCGTGCCAAACGCGACCACGGTCATGGAGTAGTGTTGCTCACGGCCAAATACTTAAACCCGGCTTTGATGGCCGTGGAGAAGGCTAAAGTTGAGGCGGCAGCGACGGTGAGGGCAGTAAGAAAAGCTAAAGCCGAAAAGGTCGTTGCAGCAGCGAATGCCAAGCTCGCGAAAGCTGCGGCGGCTGAGAAGGCCAAGGCTGCAAAGGTTCAGGCGGCTGAGAAAGCTAAGACTGCAAGGTTTGAGGCGGCTGAGAAGGCCAAGGCAGCGAAGGCTGCGGCGGCCAAAGCTGAAAATGCTGCGACCAAGGCGAAAGCCAAGGCCGACAGGGTTGCGGCGGTGGCCAAAGAGAAGGCTGAGAAGGCTGCGGCCAAGGCCGAGAAGGAGGCGGCGGCGGCACGTGGCGTCGCGCTGGACGTGGACGGGCGGGCTGGCTGTGCACGCGCAGTACAGCACGGTATTCCGCGTGCCGTTCGAGGTGGACCTGCGGTACTTGGCCCGGAACGCCAGCAACGTGCACTACCGGCCGGGCACCGCGTTCGCCACCATCCGGCTGCGGTCACCGCGGTCCGCATGTAACGTTTGGAAGTCCGGTCGAATGTCGTGCATGGACGAAACGGGCACCGAGGAGTCGGCGCGGCGGGCCAGCCGGCGGTACGCGCGCATCGTGCAGCTACACGGCCGTCCGGTTGGTCAAGTACCGCGTAAACCGCGTGACCGGTTGGGCGGACACCGGGCTCCGGGTACACCTGACGCGGTTCGCCACCGACCACCGGTCAACCATCGACTACGAACCGGAAATGTCGAGTAACGCGTGCGTCTTGCGTTCGGTGCCCGGCGCGCCCGGCGCCTCCGTCCGGGTTTACGCCACCGGAAAACTCCGTCTGATGTGTAACGATCTGGAAGGCCTGGCGACGACCGCGCGATGGATAGTGCCGACCATCGCGTACTGCTCCAGGCCCAAGGACGTCATCATCGCCCCGCCAATAACGGGACCTCCGCCGCCATGGTGATCCCCTCCCCGCAACCGTTTTTTTATCTCCCACATTTCACAGTTTTTCATGCCATTTTTCTTCCAAACTTCCAAACCCTACTTTATTTAAGGAATAAAACCGTTGGCTCGATCGTAATATTATTACTAAACTTAAGTTATTACGATCTTTGATTGCCTAGTACTGTATTAAATCTATAGAAAAATTAACAGGAAAAAACGTGGCCATTACGTGTCGACAGGGTTAGAGAAAAAAATTTCATACGGTCAAATCCGCAACTAGTACGATCCTACGTCAGTGACTAGGAAAAATCGCTTTACTCAACGCTGAGTTGAGAACATACAACATAGTACAAACACTATGAAAGTGTAATCGCAAATTATTTCTTAATTTATATTTATCTATTATTATTTCCAAATTTTACTATTTTGAGTTGTACAAACACTACAATCCATACGAATGATTTTGCATTTTACGAAATTCGAATATGACAACGATGAATCAACGAATTCATATATAGTCAGTGTGCTCCATGGAGATATGACATCTGTTTAGTCTAGTCCCGTGGATCTTGATATTGACATTGACTCGGCAATCGATTATTTTGTTTGAAATTAACTGAAACACTAAGCATTGGCGTAATATCCTGTAACTCTGTCGAAATCTAGTATCGAGCTTACGGTTTTTTGACTTCACTAACCTAAAGTTTTGACCGCAGGAATGTGGAGAGAAGTTGTTATCGTCTATTTTGGATTAACATTTTCTAACTCTCCAAACTGAACTTTAGATTGGCTTTAAGAAGAAATTACTGCAATAAAAATGCTATTAGTTTGAACTTTACAGACATTACACCACATAAGCCAAATAGTTAATAGAAAATATATAATATTCTTAATTAAAATAATGAAATCAACCTAAAAATCTTAAGATATTATTTCCACCAGTTAAACAAATTAAATGTATATTTTAAGACTTTGAAATGATGATTTCGCGTAACAGTGACCAAAATGACTAGATTAGTAACATTAATTACAGAAGTGTTCCAGAATAAAAATATGTTATAATTTATATCATCATAATGCTGTATTTTTATTTATATTTTATTTATTAATCAACTATGTAAAATCAATCAAAATCTATATTTATCGTAGAAAAATTTAAAATAATTAATATTGAATATTTCACGGTGAAATTCATCTGGTAACTAAATACTTCTAGATTTTATAGTTTATAAATTTCCTACTAATCTTTAACTATTATAAGGTATATATTACACGTTTAATCAATTAATGTTTAAAGTTGTATGGTTTAAAGATAACAATAGAGATAAAACGTGCACACTAAGTACTTTGTTGTTGCGTCTAGTTTAACCCAATAAGTTTATCTTCGCAAGTTTATTGAAAACGATGAAGTTCACCTATAACGCTGTCAAAAAGTTTCACACCGTTATTGAAAATCACAAGCTCGTTCAATATATTATCAAGCCAATTAGTGTGAAAATGGATTTTTCTGAATTAAAAGTATCTAATTCCTTGAATACTAACAAATCACAATATTTGATATAGACGATGGTATCTTACGCATTTGGAAATAAGTAATAATTAAATAAAACAATATTTATATTTGTCGAAAGAATGATCAAAGAGTTTTGACCTAAAATGTATACATAATATTGAGCTTTAAAAATTTTGTATCGTAGATTCATCGACATTTCTTCTTGGTAGATATTTTAGATAAAATTTTAATTTGTAATATTACATTTTTAATTTCAAATTTTGATTCCTCAAAAAAAAAAAAAAAACTTGTTAATAACTTAATTTTTACAGATTAGTATTGAATTATTTTTATTTCTCCAACCCGTTACTTGATTCCCTGCTTTTACTCTTTGTGTATTACTCGGAAAAAATATACTTCTAGTATAAAATATGTTCAAACATGTTAATACAATTATTAGAACATTTTATTTTCGACCACAAGTAACTTTATCACTAATTAAATATGGACGTTCAATTGGTGCCTCCGAATTTATGTGCCCAACTTTTACCATAAATAATATAAAAGGTAAATCTAGTGCATCAAAACGATGGAACAAACTTTTTTTATGTAAATATCAAATTAATTAAGGATGAAGTGTGATTATACGGCATAAAATTCATTTGATTAAAGTGATATCGGTACGCTTAAACTACGCTTAAGGGACATGTGAATGTATAGTATGTTTCAAAATTACTATGCATACACTAATTTAAACTTTTCTATTACATCTTAAAATAGTATATCAGAATTAATAAATTACGTTTCGTAATCTAATTTTACCAAAAACATTACAAGTCCGGTAAAATAGTAATTAAGTACATACAAACCAAACATTTACTAGTATGCGTTCGTTTACTGTTTGTTCCATTTTAAATTTTGGTATCATCAAAATTTATATTTTTTCAGTAGTTTGATTTCAAATATTTACAGAAGAGTTAATAAAAAGTTGTGATCACATGTGAATAACCGTGCCAGCCATAATATAACTTTATTGTTTTTTTTTTTTTTCTTTTGTTCCCATCAGTACCATAGGAAAATACGTTGTTGTTATATCCATGTAAAACAGACGGTACGAATAACTATAACGGTCACGAATTGAGAACTAAGCTGTACAAAAAAAGAAGGAAAAAAAACTATGTTAGCTCAATACATTTCCTATTCGGCGTGTTTAATATTTACGTTATCGATACACGATAAAAGTGCAAACACATGGCCACGCATCTACCTGCAACTTGAAGTAAATTTTACACCAGTTATAGTATGCGTGGTTCGTGTGAGTATTACGCGTATCGTAGTATTGCGTGTACCGCAACGACTGTATAAATAAACGTTTCAATTGTCGCAGAGTACATCGGTAATATTTCGAATACCATCAAGTACCAAAAATTCAGTAAAACGTGTTGGCGAAACACATTTATTTGAATCGTCAATTTTCAAACCAATGATATTATAAATAATAATATAATATACAATATTTTCAAACTATCGATGAAATCGTACAATAGCGGTTGAAAAGAATCTGCATATTACATTGTGTAGCTACAGCAAAATGTGACATGGTAATATTGAGGTGATCGAAACTATGTTTTTTTTTTTTTTTATGTATGAGTTCTGCAGAAGACGTAAAACGGTTGATGGTACATTCTCGTTTGTGACGAGTATACCGAGCTATTTCATTAATCTGAAGAAATACATTTGTCTAAAATGTGTATATAATAATATAAACAAGGTACACTCCACCCCCAACTGTACAGCAAAGCGACGCCCACCCGTTTTTATATACACATTTTAGACAAACATATTAACTCCGTTCAGAATCGTTATTCGTATACAATGATATCTATAATTGCATTCAAATTTAACAAATCCAATATTACAATTATCAAATTATTCAAATTTAATGATCTATCCTATAAACGAGGTACACTCCACCCCCAATTGTACAGCAAAGTGAGGCCCACCCGTTCTTTTTTTCTTTTTTCGTTCTGCCGCGGAGAATATCTATAAACTTTAGTTTTATGAAATGTTTGTAAATGTGTAATCTGCAATGTACAATATTTATAATATTATAATATAAAACTTTGTATAATATTCAATACTTATTTAATTACTAGTGTTATGTAAAACGAAAAATAGAAAAATAACGTACTATATTATTTAAAGATGGTTTTGAAAATTACCAGATATGTGCACGTTCAGTGTGGATTAATATATTTTATCATTTCCTTTTACATTTTTGCGAACTTAAACAACTTGTTAAGTTGTAAATGTTAGGAAATAAATCTCTACAAATAGCAAAATGCAGAATTTACTGCAATATCCTGTATACACTTTAATATATGTGTACCTATAAAAGTGTGCGAGTATGTGTGTACGTGTACTGTTTGTAATCATGTGAAACCCTCTCTAGGTTATTTAAAATGATAAGTTGTTAATTTATTATATATATATATATATGCACACATGTATAAGCAAGATGTCGATATTTAATTCTTCCTTATGGTTGCCTACAGTTTTTCTTATTTGTTATTCTGTGTTTCATGTTTACCTTTGTAATGCGCCGACAAAATGAAACCATTTACCTCCGAGTAGCATCTTGACATTTCGTATAGTAGCCGCTGCACGTCGAGTAGGTAAACGTGTATTTTACATTCTGGAGGAATAATAGCCGTAACATGTTTTTGGAATTAACTTATCTCGTCGTACTATTTTCCACAGCTGTTCTGATATGCGTTCTTGATACTCAAAATCTGCATTTTAAATTAACTCGGGATGGCTAAATGACACTTTCGAGACTTATATTTATAAATATATAAAAACTCTAAAGAGATTTATTTTTTAGGTTTGTTCTTTGTGCAGTTACTTATATACAAGTATATAATATATATATATATATATATGTGTTAAGTGTACATAAATACTCATTTATACAGCTTTGTATATAAAGAATATTATATTAATGGGTACTTGTAAGTCTTGCGGCTACTCGCGCTCGTTGTTTAAACAGTTTCAATCATATTGACAAAATAAAATGACAACCAATCAAAATTTCACTTAACGTAGTTATTACGATGATATATCCTTATTATTATAGGTTATGATATAATATATTTTATAATATTGGTAAAGTAGTAAATATATTACGAATAAGACATTAGCTTTTAATGTGGCATTCACTATTTCCAAAAGACATTTCGATTCACATCGTTGGTGATACCGCATCAAGTTCATTCAATTACGTTATTCTGTATTTTTTTTTCAAAATAATAACTAAAAAGTATGCCAAAATGAGTCACTATTATTAGAAACATTACCATACCTATTTTTAAAAATAGCACAAATTTTTTAATAACTATTATTGTTAAATTAACTGAAATGGTTATTATCAGACAACAAATGTAGGTATAATATAACTTTTATGCAATTATAATTGAATAATAAAATAAATGTAGGGTATACGCTACAAAATATTACATGACATGTGATTCAAGGAAAAGGAAGCTCGAGCTGCCATACTTTCTGTTTACACAGAACACGCCTACGCTAAAATGCATTATCACTAAATCCTACCAATAGGCAATAAATGACTGTGCGATCGCCGTCGAATGTCAGTCCCTAAGTAAGTCTCATTCGTCTTGAAGTTGGTAAAACGTATCCGGGCTACAACGAAATATACGTAGAAACCTTGGAACTTGACTGCAGATCAACCTGATCAATGGTCAACCATTAATCCAGAGGTTCCCAACCAGGGTGCCGCGAAATTATTTGAAATATATTTTTATAAGAAAACAGACTATAATAGAAAATCAAATAATAATAATATAAATAAATAATAATTAAAAATAAAAATATATACAATGTAATATGTGCATGTATAATATACATTATATATAATATTATAGTATATAGCTATATACACCTTACTACTTTTGTTTCTTTTGTTTATGCTTATGCACTGATTAATAAAACCGAAGTGGTCTATAGACTATATTGTATAGAGTATAGGGCCTAGGGTGCCTCCGAATTTTAGAAAATGACTAAGGGTCCCGTGAGTCAAAAAAGGTTGGGAACCTCTGCATTGATCAAACTGCAAGTCGGTGTACATCAAGCTTCTGATCGGACACCGCAATAAGTCCAGCCTTTTAGCCAATAATATTTTAGACATATTGTAATCGATTACTAGAGACGTCATCAAGTTATTCCTCGCGCAATCGTTCATTTATAATATCAAGTATAAGATCTCATTTTAAATGCAGTTATTAATTATCATTTATATTGTTATCGTCTTAAAGTTGAATAAGCGGTAATAATCTTATCTCTGCGAGAGTTCTTGAATGCTAATGTATTCAATGTATACGTGTTTATTAGTTTTGTTTCGTGTTCAGAAATCGGCTAGGTTGACGTTTACGTTTCCAGTTTTGTTCATGTTCATAATATTATGGCGCCAAGCCCATACGGTCGAATCATGACGTTTATAATATAGCTGTACAATTTATCTTCCGTTTTTATGCGTTCCGGCCGGTTATTTGACTTTCACCCGGTCTGCAACATATACTATACTATATAGCACTACGCTTAACTACAGTCACGTGTATGTATATAATATTGTTTTCCGATATTATACGTCATATTATGTTATCTGTGCGAGAACGATTCAGGAAACCAAATACATATAGGTACCAGACCTGGTACCTATATACGCCGCTGTCGAACGGTCTAGATTGCGATCTATTCGAACAAATAACGGAGTCGTCTACATCGCACATGTATATTATAAATACACTGTAATTAATAATCGACGTGTATAAATAATAAATCACGTGCGAGAAAATCCAACACTTGTTCGAAAAACTGGTTCCATTCGTCTTATATTTTTACGGAACGGTCGAATACGCGACGTTTATAACAAGTCAAATTATCTCGTCCGATCGTCGGACTATTTCAGTGTTGTCCGGGTTTGAAAAATAATCACTGTATACATTTTTATCTACACGCGACACACAAAAGCTATTATTGTGTTTTTTTTTTGTTTTTTTTATTCAATTTTTTCTTGATTTCCATTAATAAATAAAACACCGTCATTATTAATTTAGACAGTTCTCTCTGCGCATATAGGTTTGTACAGTTTTTGTCTGAAATTCAATATGCAACCTGTTCAAAATCTAGACACTTAACAACTTATTTAAATGAAAAGCAAATGATGATGTAATAATTATTCCAATAACGCTTCAAATACGAAGTTACTTTTTTCATATAACGATGTATGTACAGTATATATACCTATATCTTTACGAAATTAATACAAAAACTTCACAGTCTCATCGTGTGCCCATTAGTAATAATTTGTCTTCATACAACAGCTGGTTGAGAATTTTACGAAAATTATATTGGTATTATTTTTATTAATTAAACTTCACTCCGAAACAAAGATACAAGTTTTATTTGGTTATATATCGTTGTAATTTAAATTTTCCTAATTACGAATTAATTTTTAGTTCTATAAAAACTAATAACGATGAATAATTTATCATATTTTTAGTTTTTCTGTATAAATAATTAACTAAATGTACTAATTATGAAATTAAATAAATCAAGCCGAGTGGTGTGCGCAATCAACTATTACGGGTAATTCAAATGTGGGCGAGTTAAAAATTAATTGGCTTCAGTTAATTAAACTTTTTATTACATAGTATTATAATATAATTTACGTATGATAGTAGTATTATAATATAACATGGCGTGATTGTATCTTAGTTTTATTAGTCCCATCAATTATATCGACTCGGTTGTACACGAGTGACCTAAGAATGGTGTGATAAATTTTTTGATTCTCGTCACAAAATGAAATTATAATCACGGGTATCGACTAGACAAGTGATTTGAACGAACGCACATTTCACACATTTTATTAGTTTTTTATTTAATATATATTTATATATATATATATATTTAATATATAAAGTTTATTTCAATAATTTATTATAGCAATTATTGATTTCTTTATTTAGAGTTAGATTTCGCGGATATTTTTCACGCGATACCGGTAAAACGTACATATATTACGAAATTAATATGAGACACATGTATATCCTGGTGCGAACAGAATGGAATAGGTGTAACCGCAACAGCCGTTCGTTTTTTACGGACAACGACGCGCAGTATGCCCGACCGTGTGGAATCGATAGGATGTTAATCTGGTTAGTAAATGATGTGTTAAGAAAATATTTATTCGTTCACGCAAACTCACCACACACACACACGTGCGTTTGCGACCCATTCACGTCGTGTCGATCGATCTGTATGTGTTTTTATGATAATAATGTATGCGAAAAAAAGAAGGAAAAAAATCGGCTCGTCTTTCATTTTGGGCTGTAGTAAAATCTACGCTATATATACTTATAATGCTATATATACCTGTCATTACCAGGATAATGATTTTATATTTCAACTCGAAAATTTATGCACATTTGCAACGAAAACTGTTTTCTCAACACAACCTATATACATTTAATTGATTTTTACACACCAAAATTTTCAGGAAAATGTTGGTGTGTAAAAATCAAATATCATATCGATAGTTATCAATATATTATAGTTAATTATACGTATTATTATTGTATAAGCGTGCCTAAAACCCTAACCGAACTGAAATCCTGCATTCACTACTACAGCTATGAATTAGGGTATGATGAGTTTCTCACAAGTGTAAAAACGTGAAAACTTTTTTAAAATGTTGTGGGCCAACACTTTATCTATTTGTTATTGATTATATTATACAATGGCTTGAAATCGTTATTTATATCCTTACTTAAACATCAGCGAATCACCATGAAAATCTCAAAACAGGCGTGCGTTTGACATGAAAAACATCTCTGTCTTCACAACAAGCATATTATGTGTTGTGTGTATAATAAAGATACCAAGGGCCACAGTGGCATAACACTCGCAATAAATAATAATAATAATGATAAATCGGTTTTATCGTGTTCTTATTTCGCATACATTATAAAAATAACGTCATCGCTGTAGTATAATAAGCGTTAGTATAGGTGGTATACATAATAAACATGTATATACTTATTATATATTATATGCGTATGGCGAAATTGTGTTGTTGCATATCGTGCGCCTCGGGTAGGCGATAAATTATTCGGCACACGCGGTTGTATTCGCGGTCGTCGCGATTTAGCCTTTTGTCTTATTTTTTTTTTTTTTTACGCAATTTTTTTTAGTGCTCTGTGGATCGCTATTAATCAAGGAGATAAAGAGAGAAAGAAATGTTGATAGATTATCTGTCTTGGATATCTTAAAACGAAAAACTGTTTCTATTGTGCGTGCAGCGAGTTCTCGTGTTTCGTCCGTGACTTTAACGTTTATACTATACGGAAAACGACGATCACAAAGATCGAAATGTCAAGTTCTGTCACATGACTGTATTATACCATTTCGAGGGATGCGAAAGTGTGTTCATATTATGTTCATATTGAGACACTCAAAATATATATTCTGCGTAGAACACAACGTATACTTCGTATGGATAATTATTTTTTTTAACATGCGTCTCTTAAGTTTTAGCTGTCTTCCCTTGCGTTTAGGTTATCGATACTTTGGTCTCCCTCTACTCTATGCCCTATCAAAAATCTTTTTTCGATATGATCAGTGTTTTTGAATTCTCACTCGCAACCCTTACACGCATCAAGCACTCGCCGTCATAAGTCTCAGAGACTTCTAAATATCTTATCGGATATAGGCATACAGCTTTTTTATATAGCTACCTCTAATAAATACCTCTAATATTGGTAACGTTTCACTTTTCCTCTTCCATTTCATTCTTTATTCGTATTTCGCTGGGAAAGTTTCGTACGTAATATACGTAATATACTAATATTTAATATAATAGGTATTTCTCTCGCAGTATGTTATAATATTGGAAATTCGACACACTATATAATTCGTATACTCGGAACATGGTAGACGAGTAGTTTTAAAGTTATTTATTTTTTTGAATTTCAGCCAAATCTATATTATTTCCCGAACAATGAAACTATATACTATAATAATAAATGCAGAAATTCAGTTCATAGTGTTTTGAGTACTGCGATTTGATAAGTAGAATATTTTATATTACGATAGCGCTGCTGTATCGTTTTTCGAACGCGATGATTTGTCATTTATGATAATATACGTACGGCATGACACCGCGGCAGGCGAATCGTTTGTGTCGCGGCCGCCCGCCATCCACGTGTCCCCCCAATCTCACAAGCGTATCCTTCACGTACCCGACCCCAACTATACCGCCATGTTGTGAATGACTGCTGAACCAGTCTCCTCAGATGTCCCGCAGGTGGTGAACCGGCTGTTTTCCATACGCGCGCCCGTCAGCAACCTATACGTATGCATATGCTATATGTACATAACCCTCATCCCAGGCGTAAATCAGATTTTAAGACTTAAAACGGCTGTAGCCCATAAGCGCAAAATATGACCCAAACGCAACCCAAAAGCGCAAAAAAAAATCACCTTTCTCATAACCCATAAGCGCAACTTAATTTTATAGAAAAGTGTATTTTATTAAAATCATATAGTTTTTTTTTAATTTATTTTTTTTTTTATATAATATATAATCAGAAATATATTTGATAGAATAACATATAAATAATACATTCAAATTGATTTATTTATCTCCTGTAAGCTTATGCTTACATAGTTATTAATATACTATGCTATTCGTGATTATAAAATCTGTATTTAAGTATAAAAATATATAAATAATTATAAAAATTATATTTAATTTAATAGCAACAACTAATAGATGTTTTGTTATTTTGAAATTTGAAGCCCACAGTTTTTAAGTAATCTAATCTTGAAATATTTTTTTCTATGTATACGTTGTATGCTTTTATATTGGATTTGACTTTAGAGCTGGTAATACCACTACTAAGGTAGTAAGGTACAAAAACGCAAATTCGTTTTGCGCTTTTAGGCTAACGAAAAAAATTTACCTTTTGCGCTTTTGGTCTATCGAAAAAAATTGATCTTTTGCGCTTTTGGACTTCACCGCTTAAAACACTAGATTCTTGATTAGGTACACGTGATATTCGACGAAAAATTAAACGAAATGATTGTGGTGAAACGCTATAATTCATTATAACAACGTCGCGTATAATTTGTTTAAATACAATGTTGTTAAAAAACTTGTTATCAAACTTACTGATTATTGTAAAAATAGATTGTAAATATATTCTTATAAATAAAAAAAAATACAATGTTAAAAAAAACTATAATTAATAGCCATAATCGAGGCAGACCAATGCAAAAGAAAAAACAATCATCACGAGTTGGCTGTACAGTTGAGTCAGGTGTAAGTAAAAAATAGTTTAGAATGAATATAAGCTAGCCAATAATAATATAATAAACTCCATTATTCGATTGCAAAGCTAGTTGTTCAAGTAAAATATTAATACAACTCATTTTTAACTTCTGTAGCAAAATTATTGTTATCAACAACACATGGCTGCCCGTCACGACAGGTAAGGTTGAGATGTTAGTTTTTAAGACTCAATAATTTTGCATCTAACTTCACAGAAAAGTTATAATCTATTGAACTGAACTGAAGAATTTTATATTTATAATTCATACATCATGGGTTAGTAGACGATAAAACTTACTGCAGTTAAAAACGGTGTTATATATGCGTGATGCGTGGTATAAACTATGATTCCTGTTTTTTGTACTAAAAACAGCAAATTCCGTGAACTTGATAATCCATAACAGCTATTTTAAAGCATTTGTTCAAAAACCCATGTTGAAAACCAACTTAATGAAAAACTTAAGTAATAAATTAAAGATTGTTTATTAAAAATATACAAAATAATTAATGTTTTTCGAGATCTCTATAAAATAATTGAATACGCCTAATATTGTTTTAACAATTAATCTAACATTGGGAGTGGAAAAATTTACATTTTGAACCAATGATGTACATATACATAAAAAAAATGTGACAAAATATTATATTTTTTAAATCGTTAAATAAATGCAAAACGAAATTTTTTTATCTTCATCCGCACCGCGACACGTTTAGTGCGTGTTTATATATATATCACTACTGTCTATGTACATATTTTAGTGCATTCAATATATTGTAATGTGAGTATGCTTTAAGTCTTTAAGTCCACCGAACTGCTGTCTGATTTCAGATAATGATTTACAATTTTTGTGTAATCCGTATAATCTTCACGTGTAATGACGCACTATTGTCCGCGAATCGAGGTGGATATATATTATCAATATTTTGAGTTTTTCTATAAGTTTTTTCCCTTACTCGCCGACAAAGCCCGTGTATACACCACGCTCATGCATAAAATGCTATCGAAGCAAGTATATACATCCTATGTATTGTAATATAATATAGTATACGATGACGACGTACACTCGTTGTCACGCCAGAGGTAAATTATTTATTTGCTGTTTTCCTCCTCCTCCTCCTATATGTATTGTATTGCCGAACTGCGGGGGAAACAAACCGAATATCTCACAAGCGCATTATTTTTATAAAATATGCAAACGACAAGCTCGTGCGCGTGAACCGGATAACGTGATGTATCGCATAAATCGTGTCTCCTCGGTTTCGGATTACTACAGCGGCGGCGGCACACATGCAAAGGTCATGACGACGACGACCGATTTGTCAATTTATTGTTTTTTGTAACATTATAATATGTTTACATTGTGTACAAATTTCCTTGGCCGCCGCCGGCCGAAACAACAATACATTATTTCTTTACGGTTTTGTAAAAAATAATACCTCTCAAAAACGTGCCTGTATAAAACGCCTCTGCATGTATTTGTTGAAAAAATTAAATAAATACTTTTTTGAAAACAATCGACTGCAGTCAGTGCGGTAAATATATTTGATAATTACATTTCAAGTCCCTTATTATTCAGATGTTAATATTTTAATTTATCAAAATTAAGATTTTACATTTTCAAAAATAATTTTACCCACCCTTAAGTTATTGTTTTTCTAAACTGTAGAACGTGTGAGAAATTATTTGAATACACATGTATTTAAATAATTATCTTTCTCCTATAGCTTCGTATATCTATACATTATATAACCTTCAATACTGAAAACCGTTAACATTATACATTTTGTCAAAATATATGTTCGCCAATAAATCCAAGTATATTATTTTCCTTTATTCATGATATGTTTTTCAATTAAAATTAATAAAACTTTTATAAGCATATTATTATTTTTAGGAACGACGCGTAATTTCGTAATAAATTCATTACACAATTAATAGTATTGTGCTAAAAAAAAAAATATAGTTATAATCTCCTTCAAAATTTGACCAGCTGAGACAATTGTCTCGCGTTTGCCCCAGAGCTGAGATACATGATGTATTCAAATACTTAACCTGCAGACAGCAATGCGTATGTGAGCGTGGGTTTATAGTATATTTAAGTTCTGTGGGGCACGTGATATTTGGAAGTCAAAAAAAACACACTCAAGAAAAATGAAAATGAAAAAATCGTATGGAGCCCACCCAGCATTTCGTTTTCCTTTTGTCCTTAATATTATTCTGTTATGCGTACATTTGTGTTCTTGTTCACCGTACACACACACACACACACACACATCGAAATATTTTGAATTAGCTGTCGATGCATATTATAATATAATAAAGTGTGTACTGATATAGTGTATAATAATACGCGACGTGTTCGCGTGAATGAGATACGCGGGCGCGCGCGCGTTGGCCGAGATGAAGATACAGCGCGCGGTGCCATCGCTGTTTTGTTCGTTTTATATTATCATTATCATTATTATTATTTTTTTTTTCTGTATACTGTTCACTTCCCTTGTCTGTGTCGGCACGGCCGTGTAATAATAATAATAATAATACGAATATAATGATAATAGTAACACAGTACAAGACGCAATACGTGCGTACGAGCGCGGATCCGCGGTGGCGGGCCACCTCGGATGAAAAGAGAATAATAATGATGTTAAAATGGGGAGACCACACGCACAATAATAAATACGACGACGAATAGATGACGACACGATTATAATAATAATCGCATAAAGTATATTATTATACGGGACGATGCGCGACTTAAAATTGTTTTCGGTTGTCTATGAATAGCACGACCGCGACCACAATATGTATTATCGTCCGCGTACATACGTCTTGCGATTTTCCGGAAGCCGTCTATATTATTATAATAATATTCTATTTTCTCGGTCACGTGATCGTGACGGCACACGTCGAAACCGCGTATTGTAGTATACATTATGCACATGCATTATGTCGAGACACGCGCCGACAGTGCGATGGTTCCATAGAATACGTACGCACGATAATACGCTACTTAATACACAACTTTGGGGGTGCCTTGTTTCTACGTGGTTTGTGAGTCTTTCTTCCGTACGCCGTGCTTGAGAATATAATATATATATATATATATATATTGCTCGGTGCCCAGAACTACATACATTGTTAATACACAGCGCCAGAAAATGTGAGTTCTTCCATCATGGAAATCGTCCGCGTAATGTTCGTATATACATAATATGCAAAACGCAGACCACCCTCAGCTAAGGCATCAAACCGATTCTTCGACAGGGACTCTAAATACTTCGACGATCTCGAATTATTATTTATTTATCAGCGGTGATATTGAGGCATGGGGTGTGATGTGACAATCGTTATTCCTTAGAAGTTTATCTCAATGTTTATACTGTACGGTTTATTCTTGCAGATTGTTGATGATCATAATTATTTTTGCCATAAAGGCATGGACAATTCATTGATCTGAAGTATGAGAATATATTATAGCACTATAGCAGATAACAGCCAGGAAAACGTCGTCTCTCGTCTGAACTTCTGCAAGTCTACAGACCCCATTGATGCAGCACTTCCCGATTATTGCAATAAAAAATTTTACCCGATGCAAGTATAGATTTAACATATTTTTCTACACCTATTTAAAACTATTTTTATAAGACCTGATAATTTGCATGATTTAAGAAATATTTGTTTTGTTAAGATTTTGAGAGAGTATGATGAAAATCGGTGTACAAGAGGCGACAATAAGTGGATAGACAGAAAATCTAAATACGCCTTATACACAGTATACATGATACGAGTAACTTGTTGACTACATTGTAGGGGTCAACAACCTGAGGCTTCTTCGTGGATCCCGCAAAAAACTTATTTTTAGACATACGATACTATACATGGTTATCCGATAAAATGTTAAATTAGCGAGCGATGCTTTAATAAATCGTTATGATTTATCGAGTAACTTCTGTATCGTATTACACCGTGTTTTGTTTCTAATTCATTTTCGCTTTTTTTTTTCTAATCGTGTTAAAGACGGTTTAAAATATTATTATCGACAGTGTTGGATGCACACGCTTTTATTGATTGCCGGACTGCATATTATGTTTGCACGTTTTAACGCTTTAGTACAATGCACCTAACTATAGCTTGCACATGTCTACCTACTTATAGCGAAGCACAAATTATACTGTAATAATGGAAAATATTAAAATGTAATAATATAATACTTTATATGTGAGAATATTGGAAAACGGTAATACTATATGTCCGATTAATAAAAAAAGGGACAAACAAGACTATAATAACTATAAAGGAATTGCTCTCGTAAGTGATGTTGGTTTTTGTCAAACTGTATCTTATCGTGGTTAAAAATAAAGTCAGAGCAAATAATTGTTGATTGCCAAAGAGTAGACTTTAGACCAAAAACATCTGCAGCAGTGGACCAAATATTCATTCTCAGACAACTATTCCAGAAGATGTGGGAGTTCGACAAGAAAATACATGTTCTCTTTATCGACTATTTATCGAAGGCGCATATACGATAATATCTATCGCATAAGTGTATTACATTTTCTTAAAGAGTTTGACAAAAATGTATAAAACTAGATGAAACAACGTGCATTATAGAGACATTCATTAATGAAAACAATCGAAATAATCGAACACTTTTATAAGTACTTTACGCGGATTATAATAAATTAATAAATATAATATATATTCGATTGAATTATTATACATTGTATTATATATACACTCTGTAATCAACATTATATTCTAATTTACGTTTACGGCAATTAAAAGTAGTATACCTTATCCTGTCGGTATTTTAATCGTATACCGCGTAGTCCTGCGCACGTATACACGTATAACATTGAAACACGGAATACCGTCGGTTGACACTCCAGCTCTTGTCAGGAACATTATGTAGTTTATTATTGAAACGTGGGTATGGTTGAATAATATTATAATTGACTCTTCCCGGCTGCAGTGGGCTCGTTATATCGCGTAGAGTCCGCCGTACAATATTTTATTATATTATTTTAATATTATTATGCGGCATGCACGCAGACGGTGAAGTCTCCGGGTCATTGTTTTCCCACCGCGGTGGGATGGTGAGGCGAGAAATGCTGCGCGCGATCCAAGTTCAGTAGCCACACGAGTCAACAACACCGGCACATACGTCTGTGTATACGATAGGCAAGCATGGTAAACGTATTTATTTTGTTTTGTATTGTAATTTTTTATTTTATTTTTTTTTTATTTCACTTCTTAACGTTTATATTATTCAACCTTTTCCTCCCTCGTGTTCTTTGTCACGTCGTGTACGACGACAGCTACGCACTATTATATATAAACGGCCGGCACCTACAGCTATCGTGCGTTCGTTTTTCTTATTATTATTATTTTCTTTATCTTTGTTGTATATCGCGCACTTGCGTCTCACGGCGTGTCTCTGTATAATATTATACACACCCGTGCACAATATTAAAAAAAAAATAACTTTTTACCCGACGAATATAAATGCGAGCGGGCAGAAAAATAATTGCGCTAGCGACACACCGCGATAAATGCGCTTTTTGCACAAAAATGACACGGTCATATGTATGATATACGCGTTCTAGAATACCACCGTATATGACGAGTATTCAATAGATCATGTGAAGTTTACATGGAAATCGGAACAAAAGAAAATGTCGACAAATTGCCGAGAGAGTACGATGTTCGACGGGATTATATTTAACTCTTAACTGTATGCCTGTATATACACTGTACATACTTAATATTCAAAACTCGTGTATGACACTAACGACAAATTATAGATTAGTTTACCATCTTTTTTTTTTTTTTTTTGCTGCAAGAAAAATAATATACAATAAGATCTCTGTATTATGTATTATTTTATACATAAAATCGGCGTTTCACATAGAAAAACCGGGAAAAGGCGAACTTGCTTGCGAATAATATACCGGATAAAATATTACGATTTACGAAACCATTAAAGTTATATCTATTAAATTATTAGTAATAATTTTTTCTTGTAATCAATCTAATTGACGGCTAGTTTTCAAAAATAATATATTACATTAGGATCACAATTCGAGATACACTGTAATTTATTGTACTTGTACTAATCCGCATGTACCTATATTTTATATTATTATTGTTATTTGCAACTATCATTTTCTACAGGTTTATACAGCCTATCTATATTTTTATATACATAATTCAATAATTGATCTCGAAATTGACAAAATAACGAATAATTGACACTACCAATTATATTGGTTTAGTGCGCACTGCAATGAATAAACTATAAAATATTTTTTAGGACAAAAGACTCAAATATTTAAAATCAATAAATAAGTAAACTTAGAAAAATGATCGGGCAAATGAATGATATTTTGTACTCGCATTTTAAGTTTAATCAATAGGTGAAAATAGCTGTTAGTTAATTATCTTTTACTGTCTATATAAGTTAAGTCTACTGTGAGTTTTAAAATTATGTTAATATTTATTTTTCATATTCATACATCTAGGCATATCTATATATTATTATGTTATTTTATAAGTTTTCAATTATTGCTGTTTTTTGTTTAAAGTCACATCGCACACGAGACAAGTCTTCGTGTATATACATGGAATACAACATAACATAACATGGGAAAAATTATAACGACATAATAACGTATACGTGCGTGTAATGTTCGTATTAAAGTCTCTGCAGTATAGAGTAACACCGCATCACCACCACTATTGTTGGTCGTCTGTACCGTTCGAAGCGCACGAGCGGATTTTCTCACTCCAATAGATTTTCCACTACGGCGCTCTTCGTCTCTCCGTCGTCAGTTCGGTTACGATATTATAATTAAAGTAGACAATATTTTGTCAATATATTAAACACATACGATGCGCCACTAATAAAATATTATAATAATAATATGTATGTACTGAATTATGTACGAGTGGTTAAATCTTTTGATCTACACGGTTGCGAACGACCGGGTGAGGGGGAGGGATCAAGAATTTTTATCACACGAGCGTTTATTATGTTATAAATAACAGTATACAATATAATATGATAGGTATAGTAATATTGTACTCGAACGATTATAATATTATTTTGTTTGGATTCGGTTTCGGAATATTATTATGTATGTGTATAGTCGGAGCATTGCCGTCGCGGTTGGGCTTCCTCCGGAATATAATAATAATCTAGATAGGTATATATATATATATATATATATATTATAGTACCTATACCCGACCCCGAGGAAACCAGTTATTTCCTATAGTAACTCAATCAGTGCGCGCGCGATTAGTAATTATATACCCTCGATGAGTCTGTATATACGGCGCCGGTAGCCGTAATAATAATAATAATAATAATGTACACCTGACGCCTTTGAAATCGGTTGGAAATAAATAAATAATAAGTGTACATGGATACGAAACGAAAAATAAATAGAATGGTCGGCCTACGAGCCACGCTATACACGTGGCATAATGTGTAACAAGTGTCTAACCTATATCTTATAAGTATGTATACGCGCGCGCCTTTTCCGAATCAAAAATCAAATTATCGATGATTATACACGACGTTTGCACAGCCGCGTTGAAAACAATTTATGCTCGAGATGATTGATCACGCACATTATATAATATTATGTTCGGAAAAAAAACCGAGTTTTCAAAATTACATACATCGTCTTGGTTCGCCGATGCACGCGTTGTTGTGTTTCTATATTGATACGAGCATCACACACCCGACTCCATCGCGTACTTTTACGACACGTATTATATATTATACTTCTTTAAGTACATAGGTACACAATACTTGCGTATACACCAATTCGATTGAATTCTCACGTCGGAGATGATCCCTCTGTAGCCAGCGTGTACGCGTAGAATATTATATAGAATGCGGTTCGTAAATAATTGATCGTATTTATACGAGTTCGATTATTATTGTTTGAACCAGAAGAAAAAAAAAATTAAATCGATTTTGTTTTCATCACGTTCCTATATATGTATACTATATATTATTATAATAACAGTGCTCGTTAGAACATCACGCGGTGTATATATTTATTATTGCAATCGACATCATAATCGTGTTTTAATCATAATACCTTTATAATATACATTAATAAGTAATCAAAATTATTAGTGATCGATAAATACATGTCGTATGTATAATGTGTGCGCAAAGTGATGAACACACAATTTATATACAACACGTATCAATAGATATTATTAAGTCATTAAAATATTATAACACCAACTCGATCGATATGTAAAAATCGACCAATCGAAACCCACGTGCACTATATATAGGATATAACTCAACGATATAATAAAAGTATATAAATTAATCCCGAACGGACATAACAATGTAGTATTATAGGTTTTTAATTTTGTCTGCAGCTTTGATAAAATATATTAATACTCTTGGGACCAATGGCGTGGCCAAGCGCAATTAATTATACGTTGCACCTATATCATGTGTATATTAACATATTTTCTAAATTAATGTAATGCGATAATTGTATATACGTCGACGCACATGAATTATGCAAAAACTATATAACTAAACGCATAAATGCCTGAATCATCGGCGTGAAGAAATGCAAATATTTAAAACGTTATATTATACACTTTAGCTGTGTATTCTATACACACGCATTAAGAGATTTCCGCAAAAGCAAAATTAAAGTTTACATCGGGCTTTATTAAAAACTTCCTTATTTTAGAAAATACATGATAAAACAATAATTAAATACTTACGCATTTGTCGGTGCGTAGAAAGGCCAGCTGAAAAAACCTTCTGACTATTTATTATAATTTCGGATCAAAATTTGTAAAAATTATCTTAATAAAAATGAATACATTTAATCAACGTCCGTATAATAAAACGAGTAACATATATAGAGGATATGAAATATTTTTTTCAACGATGATGCCCATAGAGTATCCGGCTTTTTTT
Source organism: Chaitophorus viminalis (assembly GCA_025469195.1). Classification (NCBI taxonomy): domain Eukaryota; kingdom Metazoa; phylum Arthropoda; class Insecta; order Hemiptera; family Aphididae; genus Chaitophorus; species Chaitophorus viminalis. The sequence goes on from JAIPRK010001492.1 coordinate 37,016, forward strand.
TTTTTAATTCAGTAATCATATTTATACCTTACGAGGAACACTTCATTTTTAAGTTTACAACCGCTGTACAAATTTAAATAATAAATTTTAATAAGCTTTTTAATAAGTACATTATATTTTCATTATTTTTTCGTAATTATCTCATCGAAGCATATCGTTAATTTAACAATTTATTTATTGTAATATAAAAGTTTTTTTTTTTACCTACCAATATTTTTTATGTACAATTTAAGTATATTTTCATGGGTATTATAAAAAACCAAACAATTAAATTTTTCAAATTCTCTGTGAAACAATAAATGTATTGATTTAACCGCATGTTGAATGTGATTTCTGATTACACAATATTACATCATGTAAACTAGTAAAGTACATAGGTTAAAACATCTTCCTAGATTTTGATATGATTGCTAAAACGACAAAAGTTTCAATTGAAAGAGGGGGAGGGGTGGCTTTTATAGAGAAATTCATGTATAAGTACATATTGCATAAATGTGTTTCAAATTCGATCTAAGTCGTACCTAACACAATATCACGCACGGTTTCCCAAAACGTAAACGGGATCCGCGTTTACTGCATCATGAGTTATTTTAATTTATAAAACGTTTTAACCGCGGTATATAATAATACCCCGCATACCTATATGATATACCTCCATCCTATATAATGTTCGGTCCGGATCAGCGGTTGCGTTTTTTGTGGCGTATGCGTTCCGTAGTAATCATATACATAATATATAGTATTATAGTACCTTCCCATATGCAATCGCGGCGCAAAATCTCGGGCGTACATATTTATACGGTTATATACGTACATGCAATACTGCAGGTATACTATACACGAGTATATACCGTATGTACACAATGTGTGTACCGTGGTCGTGTTTTGTGTATTTTTTTTACTCTCCGTCACGTGTCTACCTAATTATTTATACACACACACACACACACACACACACACACACACACACATACACACACTCGCGCACACACACACAAACACATGTACATATACACACATACGACACTGCATACGTGTATTATATACGCAGGTGAGTGCAAGTGCGTGTGCACGACGAGAAACAAAACAACGCGCGCACGACCGGTGAAGAGTGTGGCGCGAACTGATGTGACGATTTTTGGGGGGGAGGCGAAGGAGAATAACGAAACAGTATTCTACATTATAGATGTATAAATATTATAATGATATAAAACGCGACGAGGAGCGAGCCCGCGCCCGCGCCGTCGTCGTCTACGTAATAATAATAATAATAACAACAACAACAACAGTATGTGCGTGTGTGCTCGTGTGGCGTGTGTGTGCGACCGGGAGAGACGTCGTTCGGATAATACGGTAGAGAATGTTAGGATTGAGTGCAGAGTGACTGAGGTCGATCAAGCCTGCTGTACAGCTCGCGCCAACGAACGCGATAGGTCGAAGGCGAACCAGTTGTCCCGTGTACAACGTTCTCGATGCCGCCTCGCCCCACCCGTCCCCGCTAAGCACCGCCGAGGCATCAACAGAGACTCTTCGCCTAACCCTTTCCGTTCCGACCCCCTCGCCGTCATCCGTCACCGTGCGCCGCTGCCGCCGTTCTCCACACGTGGTAAACGGATTACTTCTCTATTATTAACTTCGTCCTCCCCGCCCCACCACTCGCTCACCCCCAACCCGACCACCCGAGGGGGGGGGGGCATCGCCGAGGAAAATAAAGACATCAACACGAATCCGGACGTGCGGCGTCACATAATGGGTTATACGTATACCGATAACCGGTTTGGCCGGTTCGCCGCCACTACCGCCGCCGCAGTTGGGTCGCGCGCGCGCGCCCCTTACCTTCTCTGCTTCGCGTGCGCAAGTCGCCGCGGGACCTTTTTGTTTTGTTTTCATCTCGGTCCACCACGTCGACTAGAACTGAGCGGCGGCGGCTGGAAGAAAATACAACACCGACGGGTTTCCAACTATATATACCTTATATACAATAACGACCGTTACGGTAAAAGAAGAAATAAAATAAATAAGTAAAAAACCCGCGCACATCGTTGCGCGTATATTATATTCTATATAGTAGCTGGAGAACATCATCGACATTATGAACTTCATTATTATTACTATTATTATTATTATTATTATTATTATTATTATTATTATTATTATTATTATTATTATATTTTTTTTTTTTTTGCAATCATATTCATACAGTTAAATATGTGTTTCAAAATGTATATTATATTCCAATCTGAGCACCGGATTTCTATATTTTCCATAATAATATGTACGTTAATCTTATGAAATGCCTTCTTATCCTCAGTCATTTACCATTACATTTATTATTTACTGTTAGGCAGTGCTGTAGCCAGAAAATTGTTTTTTTTGGGGGGGGGGGGTTAATGGGGACACTTAGTTTTTCTCTCAAATTTTGCGATGCTAGAATACCTAATCATCACCTAGCTATTACTTTATGGCCCCTTTGTTTATAAAGTGTTAACTACAGTGTATTTTATGCACCCACATCATTATTTGCACCATATTCTGTTTGCTATAAAATAAGTACATATTTGGGAAATTTAAATCTTAATTCTAATGTAGCTATTTTATTGCATTTTATGAATTAGAATATTACTATTCCATACAATTTCCTCAGAAGCTTCTATATTATGTATAATATTTTGTTTTTTTGTAAAATAGTTCATCAAATTGTTTGAAATCCTTTTCATAATGGCTTTATAATATTAACGTTTATTTATTAATAATAAATATAATAATAAATCAATTATATTATAAATAATAAATATTATAAGTAAATATGAATATTTTAATAAAAAAAAAACAAAAATGTTTATGAAATAGAGAATTTGAGAAGTAATGTGATAACACCGAAAACAATCACCTGTAATTTATTATCTATGACAATTAACTGTAATCATAGAATAATAATTAACCGAAAATAATATACCATGTCACCAATAACTATATTTATATACCACTTGGCACTTGAGCTCAAAATATTATAATATAATAAAATGATACTATCAAACCATAACCGTGTTCACAACAAAAATGGAATGCACTTGTATTTCTTATCTGAAGTCTGTGCTTACTATTTTACTATTTTACATTTATGAATACAAATTATAAAATTAATAACTTATTGTTACTTGTTATCATAGATTTATCTTGAATTATATAAATTTAAAAATTTCTGTGCGATGTACTATGGGTCTTTGGCCAACCAAAAAAAAAAAAAAGATTTCAGGGGGGGGGGCGGCACGTGCTCTCGGTGCCCCCCTGGCTACGGCACTGCTGTTAAGTATATGCCAGAGAAAAAGCACTCAACATATATTTTATTACCTTTATCATTTTGTTCGCTTGTATACGTGATTTATGTACGAATTCAATATAATATTCGTACCTAATGGTTTATTGTAATAATGTCCTATAGTACCATACTCTATGAGTTACATATATTTATTTACTCCAGTTACCAATCGGTTGATATTTACTATTATAGTCTTAACACGTACAAGTACAGTTGTCGGTTAAATTATATTCACTCGTGATGTTAACATGCTATAAGCACTGAGTACCTACCAAATGTTTTATTGTAGTTTGGTGGCTGCAGGTCTTTGTCAAAAGACCAAAGTGGTCAATTATTACCAAAAACACCAATAAGACTGTTCAGATCGTATTTTTGTTGTGTGCGTAAGTCGTGTTTTGCATTTGCATAGGCTTGCAAAAATACAATTCATTTATTCCATGGCATTCGAAAAATGTTTCGACCAAAGATGTGTGTAATACAACAAACATTTCAAAGATTAAAAAATATAAAGGAAAAAGTCAACGAGTTCATGAAAATAGTCGACTTTGCCTTATTTCAAAATATATTACCTAATACTTGTTTACAAAAACAAAAAACCTACCTAATTTTAGAACTTCATTGCTACTATATAAATTATTCAACTATATTTGCAAACAATTTTCAAACTGTGGAAAACTAAATTATTAAAATCTAAACATAAAAAACATTAACGGCAGTATACCTACATTATAATATGACAAATATTTAACTATATGCGAGGAAACGAATATTCTTGCAATTTTGTTAGAAAATTTAAATTTAATATTTTCAAAAAACCTTTATGTCCTGTGGTTAAGCATAGTCTTATAGACGGCAATCGTAAATCTGAAGGAATAAAAAATTACCACAAGTACAATGGTACGATAAACTGTGAATAAAACCACTTTTTTTATATATTTTACATACACCATCATATACTATATATTATACGTATTTATTTATATATACCTACGTAATATGTGATTATGTGATTCAATGTTAATATAATAAAACTCTTTTTAGAATATTTCAGAATACGATTTATTGAAATAAAATCAATTTCATTGTCAAAGTTTATCATTTTTTAAAAACTTAAATAATCGTAGTTCTATTTTCGTGTAATATATTATTTTTTAGGTATATTTTGTATTTTGATTGTATTTTATTTATAGTAAACGAAACGTAAAAACGATTTTTAAACTATGGGCTATGAGTATAGTGATTTATTATGTGTATACTCCCTATCCGCTATCGGCTATATAAGCACATAATTCACAGCTTCTTTTATGGAGATAAAATATGGTATTAGGTATTCTAAAAACATCATAATTTTAAAAATGTTTCTACAAAAGTTCAAAAATCAAATTAGCAATTTGAAAAACGCATATAACAGGTAACGATGTTTATCACCGCCGTTATTACCGGTTACAGAGTTGCAAATTTATCGCTAACTACAAAAAAGATGCTCAAGAGTTATTATTATGTTTATTATCGTATAAGTACATATGTAATATGGATGTAAACATGAATAATATGTCATCATTTAAATTTTTCTATACGCGTAAATGAAAAATGTATGGCTTGTCTAAGTACTCTCTATACGTATTCGCTATGTGAGCATTATTTTTAAATTAATATTTTTCAGAATCGAGTCTTAACATGTTAATTAAAACCGAGACCAACATCTGAATACAATGAGGTAAAGTTAATAAAACATGTCTTTTTATTTATATATCGACTAATTTATGTAGGTATATCGTGTTTTAAACAAATCTTATTCCAGGTGCGGTACCAAGGGGGTGAGGCGAAGGGTGCAGGACCCTCCCATATCTGTAAAAATAATTTTGTGTTTATTAGTATGATATAATATGTTGGGTTTTCAATTATTTTCGTAGATTAGTCGTAAACTTGTAAGTATAAGGACAATTTTGCGCCTCTTGCGTAAAACATTTCTGGATCAGCCTAGCTATATTTTCTTATTCAAATTATTACAACAGAGAATGGGCAAAGTAAATAAACTGATATTCTGGGTAAATTTTTTTTTTTTAATCCTGGGTTATTATAGATAATATTTTATAGACGCTAGTTTAAACATGTATTGAATTTATTATTTGTCATCAACAAAGTTTCAATAACAATAATAATATCTTTACGCGCGCTATGTACAATAAGTAGATGAGATAGTCACAGTAAAGTTAATATTATAAAAAGTGAAAAAAAAATATAGCCGAAAGAAGAGAAATCAATTATACAAGACGTTAATAATAAAATAAAATGTCTAATCATCCAAAGGTCTTTTTACTACTGATGGGCATATCCGGATTTAAAAAATCCAGATTATTCGAATTTATCAAATCCAAATTTAGTGAATCCGGATTTGACAGGTTATCCGGAGTATCCGGATTATTCAATTCAATTTTGCTGTTCGATGTCTCATTTTTAAATTTAAATTCATTAACATACATTCTTGAACGGATATATAATATTTCTGACGCATTCAACTACCAGTGTTGTTTTGTGCTTAGCAATAAAAATAATTAATTAATCTGAATAATCCCAATAATCCGGATACTTCGGAAAATCTGGATATGAATTTAATTCAAATCCCAATTTGAATATTCGGATATTCGGAAAATTCAGATATTCGGATTTGATGCCCATCCCTACTTTTCACCCATAGTAAGCCTTGACTGGAAGAAAATCTATGAGGTACAAATATAAAGCAGTGTGGCAACACAAAGTGTAAATCATATTAATTGTACCTTATAAAAATATAAACTATAAGGCACTGTATATTGTTGTGTTATGTGTAAACGGTATAACTGTTCGCCGCCGTATAGTGACTAGTGTTAGTTTTTTGTCTAGACTATGTTTTTATCACGGATATTATTCAAAGTATAAGAGACAAATGAAGACTGCGTGCGTTGTCGGCGCCATTTGCCGAGTACATGACGGGTAAATAATATATTTAAAACACTCTCATATCGTGTGTACACGACTGCGTTTTAACAATGAAAATTCATTTAGGCGCACACTAAAACATTGTCTTCAACAATAATTCGACACACGGTGGACCTAGAAAAAGTCCACCGCGCGAGCACAATAATATCAGTGATTATAAAGTTAGAAGTCTGAAGTATTAACAGTTATATCAAATTTGACTACTTATGGTTGCATCTAGTGTAAGATAAACAATCTTGCACATCTGCATCAACGGATCGTTGAGTATAATAATATTTATCTACAATATCCCCTTTCCCCATGAAGAGGATATCGAAGTAGGTTGAATTTGACGCGGACACTAAGAATTTCAGAAACAAATCTTACTCCTGATATTGATAATATATGTAGTCACATTCAAGCTCATCCATCACATCATCACATTAAAATTCATGTTCCAATTTTATTATTATTTTTTCTGTTATTAAAATCTAATCCAAATATTATAATGTTACTTCTAAATATAATATCTGAATACATAATTTAATTATATTTTGCTGTACTTAGTATTTTAGTGCATTGTTAATGTCGCAATTTATCGCCATGTTTGTTGTACCCTCTTTTTATAGAAATAATTTTAACAAGGGTTCTGCATAAAAACAATATTATTGTTCGGTGTTACGCGATATCGAAAAGTTTAAGAAACGCTGGTGTAGATAATATGTACTTACATCTGTGCTAGCGATAAATCGATGGTTGTAAACATGGACTAAGATATACAGGATGTCTGGATACCCAACGAACATATATAAACCATTCCTTTAGTGGAACCCAAAGTGACTAGCCAAAACAGCTATTGTAAAGTACACCTAGCGCTTGTTATCGTACTAGTGACATTTTTTACAAGATTAGAGCCTATTCAAAAAATAAATAATATCCAATTAATTTTAAGTTTATAAATTATTTTATATTTTTAACTTTTTATAATAAATTTGAATATTACCGAATTGTGAATACTACGAAATACGAATTAAAATTTAATGTTGTGATTTAGCCGTCTTGCAAAAATCGTCACTAATACGATAACAAGCGTTAGGTGTACTTTACAACAGCTGTTTTGGCGATTCACTTTGGGTTCCATTAAGATAATGGTCGTTGGGTATCTAGTATATTTTAATTCGTGGTTGTAAAGAATTAATTATCGTGATGATAGGTAATAACTATTTAACTAATAACTGGGTAATAATAATAAACAATAATTATTAGAGGTAACGGTTTGCGCGATTTTCATTACCAGTAACGCGCTCCGACGGATTCTGTTTATAACTCAATAGGATAATCCCTCGGAATAATCATTTTAGATGTTGCAGCGCGATCTAGTGTCTATGATATGTAAACGGACACGGGCAGACAGACAATCCGTTAATATTCGAAAAAATGCTAAAACACGGTGCATAAGAATGGTAAAAAAAAAAGCAAAAAAAAAAAAAAATAACATTAAAACTCATATTATGTTATGAATAAACAATACGTACATAAGTCACGACTAGAGTTGACAATACATGGAAGTTGCAGTTGTCAGCTCTCCTACTGATACTGTCAAATTATTATCTTTAGCTTTACTATTTTTTTTTTTTTTTTCAAATTACAAATATAACAATATTTAACAAGTTTAACCATCTAAAATCAATAAGGTATTTTTGCTAAATCGTAGACAACGTTAGAATGGTGGCTGTTCAGTCGTCGGGGATTATAAGAAGTTTCGGACAAAATATCAATTTCAAACGTGCGCTGTCCACAAAATAGGCATTTGTAGTAATCCGTATTTTTGCTTCGGGCTAATAGATCGCGCCAAAAGTTTGTTGTAAACGTCTTCCGTCGCAGGACGCATTTCAAGACTATAATATTATTATATTGGTTGATCGAATAAATCAAATTATTGTACAAATTAATATTAGCTATCTAAATGATTTTTTTTTTTTAACTTTATCGTTCAAAATTTTCTACATCGCCGATATCCGTTACAAAAATTTAAAGTAAAGATTTTGTGAACTTATCTAACTTCCCTTATATTCACCTACATATAGAGTTCGAGTTATAATAAGGAATTGAAGGGTCGGCGGGAATAACGTGCTAAGTAACACTTTTTCGGACTTCGTTTTTTTTTCTAGCGGAATAATGTGCTATGAGTCTATCTCAATTTATTTATAGAATCAGAAAATTCCCAGAACAGTCTTACCGTACATAATCATAGTGTATAAGCTTAGAAGCCAGCGATTTGTTGATGGTTAAAAGTTTTAACTGAAAACGTGCTATGTGCGTGTCCATAACAGTCATTTGACACGCCACGCGACGTTTTTAGACTCTGAACGGAGTGATGGAATCTATTGATTTTACAATGATGTGTTTTTTTTTTCGTGTCTGACGACAACTTTTTTTGCAGTAAAAATGCTTCGATTTGTTTAAACAGCAACTTTTCTGAAAGGAAAGTGAATGTAGATGGTACTCGGGTAAGTCAAAAATTCAACTTTTTTAATACTATTTGAAAAAATCGAAAAAAACGATAAAAAAATTACGAAAAAACGGAAAATTTTACGCAAAATCACGTTTTTACAAACTACATTTTTTTAAAATGCTCTAACTCAAAAACAAAAAACCGCAATAACTTGAAATTTTCACCAAATCTTTATATTGGTGTTCTCTATACATGGTTAAGTTTTCAAAGTATTTTGACTTATTTATAGACAATTTAAATTTTAGATTTTTGTAAGTTTTTTTTTTTTTTTAAATATCTATAAAAATTTTTTGGCTGTCCAAAAACTCTTGAAAATGAATTAAAGGATTAAATATAAGTAATACTAATTGTAACTAAAAAACATCGGAGATGGTTTCACTCAAATTTTTTTTACAAGCCCATAAAGTTGTATAAAATATGTTAAAATCGCGATAATTTGCAAGTTATTTTGTAGTTGAAAATTCATAAAATTTTTTCTGTTTATACTTAAGATTCAAAATTTTAACACTAGGTTGTCCATAAGCTCACCTTCAAAAATATATAAAAAAAAATTCTACTAGACTTAAGAGGAAAAATTTTATAACTGTTTTAAATTTAAATTTTTACGAAATTGCATTATAATTCAATTTAAATATAAAATACTATATTATTATATACACATTTTAGACAAACATATTAACTCCGTTCAGAATCGTTATTCGTATACAATAATATCTATCATTGCATTCAAATTTAACAAATCCATTGTAATAATGACCTATCCTATAAACGAGGTACACTCCACCCCCAACTGTACAGGAAAGCGAGGCCCACCCGTTTTTTTTTATCATTTATTTTATTAAAGACTAGATAAAAAAAAATGTGCAAATTTAATATTGTAATTTTGTTTATGAACGACTAGATAATAAAAACATCTGCAAATATAAGATTGTAATTTTTTTTTAAATATGATGAACACAAATGTTTATGTTTAAAGTTGGAAGAACGTACTTCGTGCATTCCAAATAATATTTAAAATAGTAGTTATTTTGTTTTTACTTGATACTGAACAATTTTCAAATTGTTACATATAGCACGTTATTCCCGCCGACCCTTCAATTATTATTATACACCATAAAAAAATATTCATTTCAAAATATTATTTTATAAAATTTGTCAATTGTTAGTAGTGTTACATCCCAAAGTTAAAATTACCATAAAAGGTTGTTGTCGGTGGACCATGCATATTCACATTTCACTATCGACGCGAATTATATTTAACTCGGTGACATTAAGTAACGAAAAGTGTCCATCAATATACATATGTTACCCAACTTACTATCAAAATATACACATCGAACTATGTCGGCATCGACGTAAAACTGTACAATCGAAGATCCGTTTTACACGACCAAAACCGTATTTCGTACTAAAAGTATTTAGTGTACTACAAGATTCACCAAAAAGCAGATAAAATAAAATATTATGCAAATACATGCAGAATTCGTCAATTAATGCGTGTATACCTATTAATAATTTATCAAATTCTCCTTTGATTTTTGAATATAATATATTATTATAATTATTATTAAATATTATTCAGCCAAACTATAAATACCGACAACGATTATAATCTACCGATATTTAACGTGTGATTTACTGTAACAATATTTCGCGAAAATTATCCTATTTTATGTATACGGCTATATCTGATTCTTGTCGTATTTATAATTTAATCAAGTATATAAGAAGGTGGTTCAGAAAAAGGTAGTTGGATTTGGTGGAGAAGAACTTAAACGATTTTGGAGTGAACAACTGGAGAAATTTAATTCACGATCTTGAAAAGTGGCAGCAAACATTATTTTATGTAGCCTAGTATAGTAAAAGCTAGAAGAAGAAAATGAAGACCATATTATACTACATAGAATAATCATAAGCGATTTTAAGGCATAACTAGTTATTTATTTAGTTTTGATTGTTTTAACTTTAGCTAATTAGAAAGTTTTACCGACTTTCTCAGGTTTCCATGTCGTAGTACATATAGGTTCATAGGTTACCTATACCATCATAGACGGGCGCAGAGTTACAAGTCGTGTGAAACGAACATTATTACCTATATTAGTATTATTATCATCAACAAAAGAGCCTCAGGAGTCAGGACCACCAACTAATTTTTATTATTTATACAAAATTATACTTACATTGAATGATTCGAAAAAATAAAACATACGTAATAAAAAATTATCAAATCTTTTCTAGACAACACAAAAAAAAACTAATAATTTATTCTTTACATTACTAAAATAAAGCTACATAATACATTATACTATTGCAGTTATACGGATGTAATATAGCTCTAAACGTTTAATTTACACTTTTTAAATGTATTATTAGATATTGAAATACTTTTTCTCGTCGATATTTTACGTACATAATAATACTTTATTACTTTTAATTTATAATAAATCGCGCAGTTTACTAATTTATTTTTCTCTCGGCCATTGTTATGTATAATTACATGACGTAAATTTGAGTTCATAAAACAATTTTTATTAGAACAAGGATGATCCATTATCTTTGGATGGGCGAATAACATAACATCATGACGTATTATTATAATAGTTATTTTTCATATCGATAAGTTATTTATTCGATTTATCCTATGTCATTTACACGTATGGTTGTAATTATTATACATAGCTATGATGTGATAGAGATCAGCGTAAAAATCACGAATATTTTTCTTATATAGAAGCGTATACATCTATACGATTGTCTTTTTACTAACCCGAATAGACTTAACGCTTCAGCAACGGCCATCACCTTAAATCATCATGTCGACCTCGGCCGAATAATTTTTATTCAGATACAAATTGATATGCTGCATTTTTTCGAAAAAATATCCTTCGAAAACGATCGTCCGAACAGTAATAATTTATTAATATGCATCTATTAAAACTCATTTATAAGTATTTAAATATGAATTAAAACGATTAATGTTAAACTTGTTCTCTAAACGCGTATATAGTAGGTATGCTTAGTAAATGTGTTTAGCGGTTTACTCGACATCTAGCAGTTAGCTTATTTTTACAAACTATAAGGTATTCGTTATCATTAAATAACCATTAAAATGTAATAAAAAAAAAAAGTAAGTATAACCTGCTGAATAAGACATATGTATAGTGAGGCACGAGAATTGCATATAGTTGACTCGAAATTGTGGTGGTTTAAAAATCATCACGTTTAAAGAATAAAACATATCAATGATGTTATGTCGACTATATCGTGCAGGGTGAACTATAACAGCGTTTACAAAGTTCAAGTACTCGCTAAAAGAAAAACATATTAATTTGAGGTTTAAAATTAATATTTTCAACCGAGCAGGTAAAGGTAATCATGGAAATGAGTTTAATATTATAGTAAACCCGCAGGGTGGAAATTAGTGTAGTGCTGTAAGTGACTATCGAAATGATCTCGATTGCAGTTATTTGCAGTGCGTAACATATATAATACACTATAAGTCATCAACAAGTCGCAAAACGGTTCTTCAGTCAACCGTTCAATAGAGAATTATATCTCAACGGTATGGATTGAATAATTACCATTCAAGTAAACATGAAGATAACATAAAGTTTCAAAGTACCTTTTGAACCTCAGTCAAACGGACTGCTTCGTGATCAGTATGGCACCGGAGACTCGTAATTCATAAGCGCAACTTGAGCCCAAATATTGGGCCTACAGTATTGGGGTTTCGTTAACTCACGATTGTTTTTATAAATTAAATATTAATTTTTAAGATTTACAAAAATAAAATAATTGAAATTTAAATATCATTTTGAAATAACTTAAATCAATAATTTTCAATTTGATTTTAATACATTTTTGCTATAACTATAATACTCAAAACGTTAATATTTATGTTCATTTTTAGATTTAAATTTGATTATTTTTCTTTGTGATTTAAAATAACAATAATTAAAAAGAAATTACGAAAAATTAGTTTAAAATTATAATAATATTTTTATTGTAAACTATACCAATTAATTATGTAGTAATTTTGGAGTAAAAAATTATTATACTATTCTTAGATGTGAAGATAGCTTTAATAACGGGTGCAAATAACTGTAGTTATCGTTAACAATTATTGGTAAAATCAATCAAGAGTAATCAAAATTATTCAAATTAATCAAAGTTTAACTGGTCTAAACGTACACATACATTGCATCCGACAATATCTATATAATATATTTTTGATGTTTATCGCCACTAAACCAGACATACAGTTTTGGTCGGTGACAATGTACACGAATCAGTCGGAAACAACATTTTTAACTAAACATTTACGAAATTCTAACTAATTAATAATGCTGATTAATCTTTCTGATAACAGTGTAAAATACTAAAATATAAACTTTAAGAAAAAAGATATCGTTTTATCACATTATTTCGGTGAAATCACCAAAAAAGACTTAAAAATCTTAAAATTAAGAATTTCAAGATTTAAACCCGGGGTCTTCAACCTTTTTTTTACGGAGGGGCAAATTTGAAAATCGCGGGCCAAAATTACTTAGGGATGCATAAATAGAAAATTTAATCGAGGATGGACCAGAACTATTTTCTAACAATTTAAAATTGTATAGTTTACTTTAATATAGTTGTAAAAAAACAATAACATCTGATAAAATGAATGTAGTCTATAATTTATGGTCTGATAAATTATTTTTCGAATAGTAAATTAATTATTTGTAAATTATTATAATATTTTCAAAACAAAAGTTAGCTTGGCGGACCAGTTCAAAAAGCTCGACGGGCCGCATCCGGCCCGTGGGCCGTAGGTTGGAGACCCCGGATTTAAACGAACATATATGATTTCGAGCAATCTCGGTTAGGGGTTAGGGTCGGGTTAGGTTTTAGTTGCGCCTATGATGTGATTTATTCGACTTTTTTGGAGAAGGTACCTACTAAGTGTGTACACGCGTATAACGTTTAATTATTACTTCCGTTATTTTCATTCGTTCGGAACGATGGTAAAATGTCCGCGCGTAACGAACTAGCGATAACAATACAACTATAATAGTAATATGCGCGTCTTCGTCAGATTCTACCCGAACAATCCGTGTGAATTTAAACGTTTACACACAAGACCCATCCTTCGTGCACTCTACGCGCGTTATACGAACTGTGCGAACGATGACGCGACTACGATTGTTCATCACATACTGCAGCAGTTGCAATAACATCAACATTTTGTTTTTTTGCGCGTTACGCGAACATTGTAAAACAATAGTCAATAACAATAATAATATAACGTACAACAACATAATATTATAAATCATTGTCCAGATTCTCCTGCGAAAACGTTCGCGAAACGGAGACGATGAACGGACGAGTAAAATGCGCGCGCGTTAAACCGTCGTAATAACGGCGATCGTTCCGTCGCATTGTACTTATAGTGCAGCACCCCCCGCACAATAATATAGTCAAGTCCGTCGCAAAGATATCGTTGTGTATAATATGTACTATTTGAGGACAATAATTATTGCCGCGCCGCCCGCACCTATTGTAATAATATATTAGTGCACAGAATTATTACGTACACACGATTTATCATTACATTATTTTATATAATATAACATGAATATTACGCGTAGGTACAACTTTGAGCGAACATAATATTGCGCATTACGCGTATTGAAAAAAATGCGGTTAATCTGAAAAGTCATCTAGACTCGAGTAGACTTTAGGGGATTGTAAGCAATGATTTTCTGTCTCTGTTCATATATAATGATACCATACGCGCAACATAGGAATTTAGACGTTTTCTATTTTCAACGTACCAATCGATCAATTAATTCGATAAGAATTTTAAAATCTGATTTGAAATCGTCGTTAAGTCTGAGTTCAGATCGATTTTCCCACTTTTTTAATTTTGTTCCTCGAAATTTCACAAAATAGAATTTAAACAAATCGGAAACATAAAAATTTACAAGAGTTAATTTTGGAATATGTTTAGTGCAAAATTTAAAAAATGTGAGAAATCCGATCCAATAAAGAGTTCACAGCGAATTCAAATCAGTTCTTAAAATTCTTATCGAATTAATTGATCGATGGGTACGTGGAAAATAGAAAACGTCTAAATTCCTATGTTGCGCGTGTGATAAATAGAGACAGAAGATCATGGCTTACAATGCCTTTAAGGTAGGTACAATGTTTATCTCGTCAATAGTACCTACGTAAACGTACGGTACGTCGAATTCTCAAACTCACGGTATCGCCACTTGAACTTTATTCCTTTGTCCTGCAGCGTTCAAGAAACAGTGCACGCAATACTATTAGGGTTCTAAATTTGAAATATTTCACTTGAAATATTTCAAAATTGAAAATTTCACTCTTCTTGAAATATTTCAATAAAATTATGAAAAATATTTTTTTTCTTTTAAACGTGTTTATAGATGATTAGAAATAATAATATATTGATAAAACACAGAAAACATTGATTATGATTTATGAATAACTTATCAGTTAGGTATCATTTATCAACCAAGGTTTACGGATTAAAAACCCTACCTAATCAATAAAAACCCTAATCAATCATGCGATTTTTCCCTGTTGGCATATGGCTGACTTCAATATATTGTCTTATAGTCGGTTATCTAGTTTTTTTATATGTCTATGTTTGTGTATTATTATGTATGTAGTATGTAACTATGTTACATATTTTCTTTATTTTATACAAAAAACCAACTTTTAAAAATGTTCACATGGAAATAAAAAAAATATTTTTCATCGAAAAGAAATATTTTATGAATTTTTCATGAAATATTTCAAGAAAATACATTTCATGAAATTTTACAATCCTAAATACTATACATCATCCGTTAATTGTCACTCAAAAACGATTCTTATTCAACATAACCTAGAAAACTTTGCGTAAACATGAATTTGTTTTCGTCTATTTCTAAGATAGAGGTTTGAAAAAAAAATTACTTCAGTGAGTATATTCGTCTTGGTAACAGTCCCCACCATCAACGTATTATTGTAGCATAATTATTATGATTGTACATAAAAGTTGCACGCCGTGCGAGAGACTCATCTGGTATTTCTCGAATTTAATTTAAAATTTTTTTCAGATTCGAGTAGAAAAATACTCATGAGACGTTATGAGGATTTGTATTTTACAAGTTGCAGTTTAGGCCGACTAGGCGGCCAGCTATGTATAAGAAATCACGTGCGCGCATTCCTATTTCTCGCCCAAAACGCATCACCATAGTCCATCATAGACACGCGGTGTGCGGTATGGCTCTATACCAGCGGTTCTTAACCTGTGGTCCGCGGCCCCCTAGAGGTCCGCGATACTCATGTCGGGGGTCCGCGGCAGTCTTAAAGCTTTTCAGTATTTAGTCCGATGTTCAAAAACTTGTGTCTCGAATGTAACACCAACCATCACATTAACTATGTAAAAACTTTATTTTATGAATATTAAAAATAAAATTATTTATTTTACATTTTTATGAAAAATTAAGTGTAATAAGAATAATTATAAATGTGTATATGTTTTGTTACGTCCACTTATATCTAATTTGTATATATAACATGAGATGTTTAAAAAGGTATTCGAGAAAAAATTGGCCAGGGGGTCCACGATTTCTAAAAATCTTTCATCAGGGGTCCGTGATCTACAAAAGGTTAAGAACCACTGCTCTATACTGTTTTAAAAATAGTCTACGGCCACACGTTCATATAGCAATACGTGTACGTATTATGCATTTCATTAGAACAATCAAATGGTTTTTGCAATAACAATACGGTGTCGGTGTTTGTGTACACTATACACTATAACGCATCGCCACTGATATGAAATATCTTTCGATCTTCAATACGGTGCATTGTCTATTTTTATTATTATTATTATTATGCATAGACGTGTGTGTACCTATATCAACGCTAATCGTTTTTCGAATCACTCCTGTGCGCATTCATACGTATATATCTATGAAATATACCGCGCGCGCCGTAATACTGCGCGTTATTAATTTCAACGCAATCATTTAGCGGCTAAATTTTAACTTACTGACAATGTAAGATTCACCGCCGGTAATGATGATAGCGACCGACGAGTTGTAAAATCGGTTTTGTTTTCTACTGGACATCAAAGTCAAAAACATGCAATACGCGAGCCACATCAACGTCCGTATTACAGCACGCAAACGATTATTGAAATAAAATAATATGATTATTATTATTATTACTATTATTTCCTTCGACGATAATTTCTGTTGAAATCTGTACGTTTGTATTTTTACGGCGACAACAGAACCATTTTGACATATTTAAATAAAAGTAAGAGTGTAAATAATTGAATTAAATAATATAATACGATATAGGTACGTATCTACCTATATAATATTTAATAAATTATTGTAGGTACGCAATGTTCACTAAACATTTTTTTTTTCTTTTTACATTATTTGACGTCGTTTCGATTTGTAGACTATTCTCATTGTGTGTAAATGAATTTCAATGGACATTTTGCTTTTATCGTCAAACTATTCTAGAAAGTTTAAGGTTATTAAAATACATACACATATATTGTATAAAAGTTTGTATTACATTTGTGTTTACGCATCCTGTATTGTGTATACGTTTTATACATTTATAGTACAAGGCACTATTTTTTTGTTTTACAATACAGAGTTTTAATCAAACAACAATCATTTTTTTTTCCTCCTAAGGAAACATTACATCACGCTTGATTTGACTATTGATAGAAAATACAAAAATTGGTTTGTTAAAAAAAAAAAAAAAATAATAATTAATTTTGAATTGTATGTACAAAACACTTTAATTTTTTAGATGCTACAGAGCGGAAAATACAATTTGTCTTACAGTAATGTCAGTATAATGAACTTATACTCGTTCGCAGTACCTGCAACATTTCTCGGTAAATAGTTACTATAATATAATTCCATTAGTTTTGGCGAACAATATTTATTCTACTTGTCATGAACTTTAAATATTTAAATAAAATTTGTGTACCATTTAATATTTTATATATCTCTTTAAGAAGTTAAGCTAATAACTGTATTGTAATGTTAATAATAAACAAATTTCTGTATTTATGTTCAAATTTTAAGTGAATAAAGAATGTTTTAATTTTTATCAGCACATTGGTTGATAAACCTACACCAGAAGAATTCTTCTATATTCTTCTGTTCAGTGTCAAGTATCGTAAAAAAAATTATATCGGAATATAAATTTTGAAACTATAGAATAAATTATTTAAGTACTTAATTATAATATTTACACTCAAAAAATCAAATATTTTCGAAAAATTTATGATATTATAGTTTATTTTTTTATAAGATTCTTTATAAAGCCTAATTTTTGATGGGCAATGCATATTGTATACCGTTAAAAGCATCACTATAATATTATTGCACTTTATAGATCTTGATTTTGATTTTTTTTAAATTTCAAATAGCCACATTCTTAAATAGTTTTTTGAAATTGTTTTTTCAAATAGCCACATTCATATTTTAAAGTTCTTCAAAATAACTTGATTGAAACACGTATAAGTACATCATAAAAATCATCCGCATGATGATATTTCCTCGTAAAAACCACACTCTCATAATATTATCTCGTTCAACGAACGAAGCCAATAGGATGACCTCGGCTCTAACCTATCTACTTCTCGTCGAACTGTTTTCCTTTTATCCTTCTCGAGGACTATGTCATGCGGTGTACCCAACGAAATCCGATGCGTGTATTGACAACCGGATAAAGCGAACGGTTTGTCCCATTGAACCACTCGATATTACACGACGCGGTTACGGTGTACAAGGATGTAGAAATGGCAACTTTATACGCAGACCTGTGAACGTAGTTACCGGCAGGCGCGCCGGTAAGTCGGGCACGACTTCTTAATATTTACATTTAATCAGATCAGTGCGTTACCGATATTATAATATTATTATGTACAACAGTCGCTCGCCGACGGACGACCATCAATCACTTATGATAATAATTATTAATAACTTGTCGTTGTCAAACGGTCGAAATATTTACACGCATAATGTATGCGCAATAGTATTTTTTTTTCCTTTTCGGCAAACGCAGTCCGAATACTATACGTTTATCATGAACCGTGCGCAGATGATATAGCAATCGAACGACAACAGTCATTATCATAGTACATGAAATACACGAGTTGCAATATAGTCGAACACGGCAGTTTACGAAATGGAGCAACAGAGATTTTATCAAGACGAATACGATCGCGACCGAAAACGTTTAATCATAATATAATGTTACAATATTTAACGTTACATGAATAATAATTTCCCCTCGTAAATACTCTTCGAATCGGCCGGGACATAATATATATATATATATATTATAATATATACTCGACCAGCAAACATTTCTGTATTATGTTTTTTTTTTTTTATTCTATTTGTTCGGTTATGCTGCACAATCGTATACTCCGCGGTTGCACGCGCACGTTTTTACAGTATACGGCACACCGATCTGAGTGCATGCTATTTTTATTTTTTCGATATGAATTATATTATGATTTATTTTATTTTTATTTAATTCAATTTAATTTCATATACATATGAATACTGGGCCCCACTGAGATGACTCGTGTGGGGGCCCAGGAGTACAAAAATATAGTTACATATGGTTTACAAGTATATAGTTAAAAATAAGATTACAAAAAGAAAAGAAAATAAGCGTATGAAGATTTAATGTGTATACAATTTGAGTTAGGTACCTTATAATAGTTAAACCAATTGAAAATAAATACAGAGATATTATTATAGATATAATTCATAAGGAGAATCCAATAGCCATTGCAGAATGCTTCTTTTAAATAAATTTATTGGGAGGTTTGTTATATACAAGATGGTATTTCGGTATATTGTACCGAGTTTAAATATTGTTATGTTTCCAATAATTTTTTTCAATTACGGTGATTAATGTTGTGTGCGCGCGTATACCGCGGATTTGTGCGAACCGATTGCGGAACGTAGATAAATCATGCATGTAATGTTATAAACTAATCGAACACAATTATCGGCCAATTAATTATCGCCCCTGTCTGAACGGTAGTATATCGAATTCGTGTTTCGTCATAGTATAATAATTCCACGGCACAACAAACATGTATACACGGTCGGTCGGAGAGTTTTATCGTGGTTTGATTATTTTATCCGCGAGAAAAACTAAAATCAATACGCTAGGTACATTATAATATTGTTGTACCCGACCGGTTCGCGTTACATACCAATAGATTTCAGCTCGGATCGTATGGAATCGAATAATTGGATATTGCAACGTCACTGTATTGCTCGTGCCGAGGAGATTCTCTCGTATTTTTCTAACAAACCGGCGGCGGCGATCACTTTTGGGTACATCGGATGCAAAAAAAAACTGCAGTGCGATCCATCATCATTATGCACTATGGGATCCACGGTTTTTAATATAGATCATTGTTGTGGTCGGCATTTGGACGGATATTAATAAATATTATTCTAGAGAGAGAAAGAGAGAGAGAGAGGCAACGGATTACTAATTAAACACTAAAGAGGTGTTGTGTCAGGTTAAATTGGAAACAAAATATGTATAAAATACACTGCAGACCGCGTAATAAATGAACAACTGCAGGACTATTTCTATCATTTGGCGGACATAAACTATATACAGATTAAAATTGTTGCATATACCTAAATTATGTCGGTACAGACTATTTAAATCAATATTTTTTTATAAAAAAATAATAAAATAGGTAAAAAGTACATTTAAAATATTGGCTTATAAAAATATCAGATTTTCTTCAATGTTTTATTTAACAACTTTAGCACGTCATATTTTATATGCATGATTATTTTCCCTCGGTGCGATGTTTATATTATACATTAGTCAATGACGATTTGAACAAATCATGATTACACTTATATAGTTATTCAACATATATACAGTGGGTCATAAATACATTTAGTCGAAATGACAAAACAACAATTATCATTGACATTATTTCGTTAACATGCATTGACGAACGATACGTCTGACAGTCACGTGTGCATGTGTTACGAGTATTACAACGCGTTATTATGGTCTATTTTACGGTACAGCGAATTGACGTGCAATCGTAGTTGCAGCAGGTCAACGACCAATGAGAATTTAGGTTTTCATCTTTAACCTCTGCGGATCATAAGGCAAACGCTCTTATAAGCTTATAGTGTCCGTATTAGGTACGTTTAATCATTATTGATCATAAATAGTATTAATAATCAATGGTATTATTTTAAGACATTTACCTACACGTGGTTGTTTTATGGTACATGACTATATATTTTTTTTTCCCCGACCCAAGGAATGAGAATACATTTTTAGGGAACGCAAGCAGCATCACGGAGCATAATAATCATCCATTTTTAGTAATAAAAATAAATAACAGTCATTACGTTGTATTGTATAGTTTATTTTTAAAGTAAACTCAATAAAAAAAACGGGTGGTCGCCTCGCTTTGCTGTACAGTTGGGGGTGGAGTGTACCTCGTTTATAGGATAGGTCATTATTACAATGGATTTGTTAAATTTGAATGCAATGATAGATATCATTGTATACGAATAACAATTCTGAACGGAGTTAATATATTTGTCTAAAATGTGTATATAATAATATAGTATTTTATATTTAAATTGAATTATAATGCAATTTCGTAAAAATTTAAATTTAAAACAGTCATAAAACTTTTCGTCTTAAGTCTGGTTAAATTTTTTTTATATATTTTTGAAGGTAAGCTTATGGACAACCTAGTGTTAAAATTTTGAATTTGAAGTATAAACAGAAAAAATTTTATGAATTTTCAACTACAAAATAACTTGTAAATTATCGCGATTTTAACATATTTTATACAAATTTGAACTTTATGGGTTTATGAAAAAAATTTGAGTGAAACCATCTCCGATATTTTTTAATTACAATTAGTATTACTTATATTTAATTCTTTAATTCATTTTTAAGAGTTTTTGGACAGCCAAAATTTCAAGTAGTTGTGGTTTTTCGTTTTTGAGTTAGAGCATTTTAAAAAATGTAGTTTGTAAAAACGTGATTTTGAGTAAAATTTCCCGTTTTTCCGTAAATTTTTTAACGTTTTTTTCGATTTTTGCAAAAAGTATTAAAAAAGTTGGATTTTTGACCAGCCCAAGTACCATCTACATTCACTTTTCTTTTAGAAAAGTTGCTGTGTAAGCAAATCAAAGCATTTTTACTGCAAAAAAAGTTGTCGTCAGACACACAAAAAAAAAACACACATCATTGTAAAATCAATAGATTCCATCACTCCGTTCAGAATCTAAAATTAAAGGCTAATCAAATTGTTCACAGTTCATGCGGAAGGCGTAGAATAAAAAAAAGGTCGAAACCATTGCTTTAAATCATAACAATAAATCGCATTTTTATAACCTTCATTAAGACTATAAATTGTGTTTTTTGAGACGGCTTTTGAATGTTTTTTTCAGTGGGTGAAATCCTAACATCACCGGGATTAACTCGTCTTTGCATAATTTTATCTATAGTACACGTTATGAATTCTCCCCACAATGTAATCCGTGGACACCACATCGGGAGCCGCCGAGTATATAGGAATACGATAATACGAACAACCCTCATGATACCCTCAACCCTTTTCATCACACAAATTTGTCCATACTGTAGTTGCTAGAGGAATACTATACATATATTATAGAGTCCATGCACTTCGACACTCCCGCGAGGGAGAGATTTCAGAGATTGATATTAAAACGGTTCGTCATATGCACTACACGACTACACATCATATAATATAGCTTCATTTTTTCAAGTCAGCGATGATGATTTATATTAGAACGTTGTTTAAAAATTATTCCATCTCTAATTTAACGATTAATACTTTATTAATCACATCATTGATACAGACATTTTTATTCATTTTTGTGTAGTATAAATTGAATATTGTTTACAGACGCATTCTGACGTTTGGTTTGACACTATGGACCAAATACATCAGAACTATAGAACCATTATACGTCAACACTGCTATTACTGCGTGAGTAAATGACATGCTATTTGTAGTATTAGGCAATTTTAACAAATCAGCACTAAAATAGAAAAATCTTAATAAGGACAAAAATGATCAAAAGACGGTTTAACACCATTAAAAAGAAATATAGAGGCTGTACAACTATTTCCAAAACCAATTGGTATTACAAAAACGCTAGCAAAACTTAAATTAAAATACCATTGGGATGATATGATCAAAGACACAACAACATTTATTAATTCTTGCGCTTCGTGTCAATTAGTAAAAACACCGGTAGGAAAAGCTCCAGAGTTATTACAGCCGATACCTATAGATTCAGGCAAACCATTACAACGATTAATTTTTGACTATCTAGGACCACTTCCTCCATCTCATGGAAAAAAATACTTAATTGTAGCAACATGCAATGCAACAAAAATGGCTTTTGCAAAAGCTGTTGCAAATGCAACAGGGGCAGAAACAATAAAATTTTTAATGGAATTAATAACATCATATGGAGTTCCGAAATATTTCTGTAGTGATAGGGGTACTCACTTTAAAAATAAAGAAGTAGAAGAAACGTGTAAACATTTAGGTATAACATAAATATTCTCTAGTGCATATCACCCACAAACAAATGGTGTGACCGAATTAATGAATAAAATAACATGCAACAGTCTAACACATTATGTTCACAATAACCAAAAAGATTGGGTTCTTTTTTACAAAATGGTAGTATTTGCATATAATACATGCCCAAGTTCCAGACTTAAAGTTAGCCCATTTTACTTACTCCATGGTATGGAAGCTAACTAACCAATAGATAATAAAATTATACCAGATAGCGAAAATTTTGAAATAAATAAATCTTTAAGAAAACTACAAGAAATTCGTAAAGAAATACCGGACATAATAAAAAAAGAACAAGAAAAACAAAAATTTAACTATGATAAAATCCACAGAACAATAAAATTTGAACCAGGTCAAAAGGTTCTAGTAAAATTTCAATTCCAAGAGTCAAATAAAACAAAAAAATTAGTTTACAAATATAGAGGACCATTTAAAATAATAGAAAAGATATCAGACGTTAATTACAAAATAGATTTAATATTAAATGGAAAACAAACCACCGATATTATACATGTTCAAAGACTAAAACCATTTTCCGATAGACTAGACAAAAAACTGTATATAAAATTAAAATTAAATAATAACAATAATATAATTACTAACAAAATGATCATTTAAATAAAAATTTAACAATACAAATTATTTGATAATAATATTATGTATTAGAATATGTTTCAGTTCACTATAATA